>WAAB01003121.1:3659-20837 GCA_013389865.1 Piaya cayana | reverse complement strand
CTCAGCCTTCTCTTCTTGAGGCTATACCAAACTTCAGAAAGATTCCATGTTTCTTTTCAAGGTTTCATTATTTCCAATATACTAGCCTCTGCTCTCTAGTTTTCTGATTTGATTGTGTTTTAAGATATCTCCTTTTTCTCAAGACAACCTTATTTGGACTCTTTATTGGAAGTTTTCTATTAAGACTCAGCAATCAGTGCTGCAAGTAATATAAAGTTGAGGAAAGCTTAAGGATTGGTTATATAATACACATTGTATGGTACTGAAACAAATACGACTCAAAGTAGCTAGAGGTTTTACTCAAAATCATAATATTGTGTAGACTTTTAGAAATATCTTAAGCAGAATGAATGTTTCAATTTATTAGTGAACTACATTTCTTGTTTTTTTCTTGTATTTCTGGTCTTTTTTGAATTATGACCGTAATTCATATATTCATAGTACTAAATTTATGGAGGAATACATTCAAATAGAATGAGAAATTTTAAAATCATATATATTTATTTTCATATATTTAAAATGCATATAACTAATCTGCAAAATAGTCAGGTTCCTTCCATATTTACATCATAAAGGATCACTTTTTTTGGCAAAGAATTGGTTCCCATGTGCAACAAATAAGGAAAACTGAAAGACTCACTCTTGCCATTCTTAAGGCCCATTCCAGTCAACATTTAAGTCCATATGTTTCCTCTATGATAAAAACTAAAACAAGAATTTTACTAGCAGCCCTGTAAAAGAAGAGGACAGTAATTAAAGTATCAGATCATTACAACATGAAGGAAATAAAAACCAAAGCAATAAATGTACCTGTTATAAAAAATGAGGGTTTGTTTTTTTTTTTGGGCGGGGTGGAATGTGATACCTAAAACTCTAGTAATATACCGAGATTTCCAGGTTGTCACCTTTGTTCACCTAGATGTCAGTGAAGCAGATGAATATTCATGACTGCTAAACCTATGTTTTACATAGGTAATTGCTTGTGATAATTTTCATGATGGTCACTATATCTGGTGCATTAGATTTATAGAAAAATCAGATTATAAATTTATGCAGCAAAATCTATTATAATTAAATAAGTTTCACTCATTTTTTTTCACTCTTTTCCATTATGTCTACAAATTTCCAGAGGAATGTCTTTATTAAATGCTGACTTCCATATGATTCCCTCAAAATGCTCACCAAAGTCTGAACTCTTTCTTTGCAGTGATAGCAGAAAGTGAGCTTGCACAGTGCTATAACTCAAGGAAAACTCACATACTTCTCTATGTCCTACTTAACTGCAGGAGATGAGATAAAAGGTGAATCTTGATAAATAAATGTTTGGTTAAGATAATCCTTATACACTTTTTCTTTGCTTTTATGGTGTGCTAAATTACCAATGTGTTTTGTTTATTGCCATAGTGGCTTTCAAGTGAACTATCCTCTATTTAATTTGAAGGCACACAATTTTTCAAATTCTCTTTGTCTTCAAAGCAGATGAAATCAAGAATGAAATGGAGAACTTGCTTAGGTACAGAATATACCTTTAACCTGGATATAATAGGAAGAAAATGCTGAAAAGAATACAGGCATCTTTAGTGCTTCATTGGCCTATGCATTGCATGATGTTACGTATTTTATTGCCTTGTTAGAAATGCATGAGCTGTCTCTTCAAGTCATTACAAAAGCCATTTAGTACACTGCATGTCTCAGAAATATTTATGGAACTGACCTGAGTTCTAAACTTTCCAAGTTGAGTGCTCAAATAATTTTTATTTTCTTGTCTTCTTTCAGTATCTTCATTCATTATGACTGAAAAGTGTAACAATCTTATATGACCAAAAGGTGAATTATTTAATCTTGTTCAGAAATACATGTTCATTTTTGTTTAAACCAGTACAAGCATAAAAAAATTCTTCATGCTAGCATCTGTATTCTTTTTTTCCTCTGCAATATCACATCTCACCAGAACACTCTTTCACAGTATTTCAAGTACTTCCTCTTTGCAGGAAAGGAAGAATGAATTTGGATGAAGTATCTAGTTTTCATTCCCATGTCAGGCCTGAGGCAAATGCAATAAATAAGAGAATAAAGAAATGAATTAATAAAACACAATGTATTCCTTCAAATCAAAAGGAAAAAAATATTACAAGTTCAATTTCATTTAATCTTTTAAAGACAATAATCAGTTTTCTTGATGTGTTAATTGAACAATAAATTATGAGATATTTTCAGTGTGCCACTGTTCTTCACTGGAAATCATGCCATTACCATTTCTTTTCCTTTTGCAGTGGAAAATCTTTAAAAGTTAGAAAGAATTAAACGCTGCTTGTTGTTTTAATTGGCAGGAAGCAATATCAACCAAGATTTTGAGCTGTGTCTAACATAGTTAATTTACTGAGAATATGAGATGACTGATGGTCTGTAGTAAGTGTTATTACTTATATTGTAATAGTTCTTAGGATTCCCAAGAGTGAGTAATCACCCAAGAGTGATGTCTCTATACAAAACAGAATACGAAACCCCCTCTTTATCAAGTTTTCAGACAATGTGACTGCAACGTAATGTCTTTATCAGCAAACCTGACTTTAAACTATCTGATAAAGTGCAGGCTAGAACTGAGCCACACTAGAACTCAGATTGTTACCTATCCAGTGACACATCTGTGTTGATGGTCCAAACTAAAACTGCATATTCTTCCTCAAAACTATACACCAGTATTTGAACTCCAGTAACTCACCCTGAAACAAGTTTTGGATGCATACATTATCACAAATGCATTGTCTCAAATTTGAAAAATCCCCATAAATTAAGAAATATTTAAAAAATTATAATATGAGCATTCCAGCAGCTGCTTTTCATTAAACATTGAAAGATATTGGAGTTTAATATGCTTTAATTTGACTGTTGTAATAAGACCATGAGGGACCTTTGCTTGAGGCACTTGCTAGCGTAAGACCTGGCCTTACAGACTAGTGAATCAAGATTACATTCAAAAATGATGACTTGCTGCTGAAATGCAAATAGTAGGTACATGAGGGGAAGAGTATTCCTGAAGATTTGTATACATTCATGGAAAGCTGATGGGCTTTCTAAGGCATCATGATCAGCACTTGTGAGTATCCAATTCTGGAGTGGTTCCCTGGGGTTTCCAAAGCTTGTGGCTCCACAGCAACTGAATTGCTCTAGGGCAGCAATTTTTACCAGCACAGAGTTGTAGGAGCCCCATCTTTCTCTCCTACAGAGCTCTGACACAGCATTTGGAAAGCAGAGTGGTGACCCCAGCATTTCCAGACACTTAGTTAACTAGCCAGCACTGTGGGATTTCCCTGGAGCACATTCAGCCTGGAACCAAATTTTAAATGTTTCCAGTTAATGAGAGTTTTTTTTCTTTTAGCTGTTACAACTATTGGTTTCACTCACAGTTTTGCCAAAAAAATTCAGTGGGGCTACCATTTTACTCTAAGGGTATTATGAAATCAATGACTATGAGTTTAACAAAGTTTAACTTGGTTTAAATGAGAACAAAATCACTCATCAGAATTGACAAATGCCAGTTGGTCAAGGTTTGTCTGAACGGTACAGAAGCTCAATCAACAAACTGAAACCACAAACTTTCTTCTGCTTGTAAACAGAAGAAAATGAACTACCACATGAATATCTAAATCCTGAGAATGTCAAGTGTATTATACAGGAAAGATGACTCGTATAAGCACAAGATGTTACTGAAGTTAATTAGGAAAACCCAATGATGTTTAAACCTACATTAGGTCTATGTGGTCAGTTAATCATAATATGAACTATTCACCACTGAAAACAAGTTAATGCACAAATAGTTCAAAATACTACCTGATGGGCATAAGTTCTTATTTCCTGGGTGTAATAATTGCACTTTGTTTTTCCTCTCTGAATAATGTAGATTTGTTATATTGAGATCCCAAGCTCAGTGTAGCTTCCATCTTTTCCATAAGAAAATTAAACAAGACAAAGCAAAATATTGCCTGTCAGCCTCACCTCTGTGCCTGGGAAGATCATGGAACAGATCCTCCTAGAAGTTGTGCTAAAGCACTTGGAGGACAAGGGGATGATCTGAGACAGCAAGCATGACTTCACTGAGGGCAAGTCCTGCCTGACCAACCTAGTGACTTTCTGTGATGGGATAACCACATCAGTGGACAAGGCAAGAACTATGGATGGAACTTATCTGAGCTTCTGTAAAGCCTTTGGCCTATTCCCCCAGAAAATCTTTCTCTCTGAATTGGAGATATATGTATTTGACAGGTGGATTCCTCAGTGGATAGTGAGTTGGTTGGATGGTATCATCTAGAGAGTAGCGGTCAGTGGCTCAGTGTCCAGATGGAGATCTGTGACAAGTGGTGTCCCTCAGAGGTCTGTACTGGGACCAGTGTTCTTTATAATTTTCATCAATGATATATGTAGACAGTAAGATCGAGGGCACCCTCAGGAAGTTTGCAGATGACACCAGGCTGAGTGATGCAGTTGCCACAGTGGAAGGATGGAATGTCATCCAGAAGAATCCGTACAAGCTGACTAAGTGGGCCTTGTGAACTACATGAAGTTCAACAAGGCCAAGTGCAAGGTCCTACACCTGGTTTGGGACAATCTGTGGTTCCAATATAGGATGATGAACAATGTGATTGAGAACAGACCTGTGGAGAAGGACTTGGGGGTTCTCATTTATGAGAAGCTTGACAAGAGCTTGCAATGCATGCTTTCAACCCAGAAGGCCAACCATATTCTTGGTTGCATCAAAAGAAACATGGCCAGCCGGTCAAGAGAGGTGATTCTGCCCCTTTTTTCTGTTCATGTGAGACCCTATCTGGAGTACTGTGTCCAGTTTTGGAATTCCCAACATAAGAAGGATAGGGAGCTGTTGGGAGAGGTCCAGAGGAAGGCCACAAAGATGATCAGAGAGCTGGAGTCCCTCTGTTATGAAGACAGGGTGAGAGAGTAAGGATTGTGTAGCCTGGAAAATAGAAGTCTTTGAGGAGATCTTATAGCAACCTTCTAGTACCTGAAGGGGTCCTACAAGAATGCTGGTGAGGGACATTTTACAAGGGCATTTAGTGAAACAACTAGGAGGAACGGCTTTAAATTAGAAGGGGGAAGGGATTAGATTAGATTAGACTAGACTAGACTAGACTAGACATTAAGAAGAAATTCTTCATTATGATGGTGAGGCACTGGAACAGGTTGCCTAAAGTTGTGGATATCCTTTCCCTGGAAGTGTTCAAGACTAGGTTGGATGGGGCCTTGATCTAGTGGGAGATGTCTCTGCCCATGGCAGGAGGTTTGAATCTGGAGGATCTTCAATCCCAGGTCCTTTCCAATCAAGGCCATTCTATGATTCTAATTCTATTATTACATGTTACTTCAACAGAGTAATGGGAAATTTCAAGGTTTCTAAACTTTCCTTGCTAAAAGATACTATTCAGTAAGTAATCCTGGCAGTGTTACTCATAAATGCCAAAAAAAACTATATTAAAAACTGCAAACATTACCTCAGAACTCAGCAAGGTTTAGAAACTTTTCCAAATTAATTTTTCTCAGCTGCTGCTGAAAGGAAGTGTGTTTTTTTAAATTTGTGGCCACCATCACTAGTACAAGAAAAGGAAGTGTTTTGGTTTGGGGTTTTGTTGTTGTTCTCATTCTGTTTTGTTTTGCTTTTTTAATAGATGTGTTGATTTTAACAGAAAGTAACTGGATTTTTTTTCTGGAAAACAGAATCCTTTGATTATCTTAAATTCAATTATCTCCATATATATTGTTTTCACTTACATAAATTTTTCATGCAATGAAAGAGTATGAATTCTGTTTGAATAAAAGTTTATTTCCAATTGTCATTCTTCTGTCTCAGCTTTAGATGTTGTGAAAAGATAGAGACAAACAGTGTCAGAAGATGAAGCCTTATGTTATCTCAGCAGGCAAGCCAGGGATAACAGTTCCTTCATTTTTTCTCACAGTGTACCCTATCCTACTCCTGGTCTGAGGGGATCAATTCTTCCAGATGACATGATAGCTTATTTGTCATATTATTTCATTTCATAGGACTTTGATGAATGAGCCAGTTGAAATTAGATTTGACACATATGTCTTTATCTAGAAGTATATATATTTCTTCAGGAATCTGCAGCTAATTTCAAGAACATGGTTGCCAAATAGTACAAAGAAAAAGCCAGTAATATTCAAAAAGAAAACAGATATAATACTACACACATTTAGACATTACAGGAGAAAATTTGCGTGCAGAAAACAATTACCAAAACCATTCAGAACAATGGTCTTTCCTCTTACCAAAGGACTGAAGATTCTTTAATATTGACTAGACTGGACCTTAATTTTCACATAAAACATACGCTGGGGCGTTCACCCAATGCAGAGGTTGACAGAATATTGGAAGCAAAAAAACCCCTCAAAAACTAGAAAAAACCTGTTGATTGTTGTAGTACATGTGGTTGATTGATCAAAGCAGATAAAGACACGAAAAACAAGGTAAAATTCAAATACATTATCTGATGGTTGAAATAGTTTGTAGTTATGTAAGCACTTATCTGGAACTGTATGCCTTCTACAATCAGATGTATTAACTAACTTTGAAGTTACTTGAAGTTTTTCCTTGTAGTTTCTAGTTTCTGGAACCACTGCTATAGACCTGACATAATTCCGACACAGTCAGTGGGATCTCTAGACTTCCTTTGTGAAAAGCAAGTTCTATCCTGATTTCAACAGACAGCAGAAGCCTTAATTCCACTTGTATCTCCTCCAAGAGCTTTGTACTTCAAACTTCTACTTACAGCTTTGTTAGGGAAGCTTGTCCTTATTAACAGCCACACGCCAAATTGCAACAACTAAAATGCAAAAACTAATGACATCTTAGCACGGAATAGTAGACTTTGATCACAGTTGCAATAGATGATTGGTGTTTTGCTCACAGCCAGGTCATTTGGCCCTAATTTGCTCCTAAAAATAAGTAGAATGGCATTTTAATTCCTTGAGCAAGATGGCAACACCAGACTGGAAGAAGTACGTGTAAGAATATTTCTTGGGTCCGACTACCATCTTTCTCCTTATTTCTGCCTAATCACTGGTCTTTAGATAGTGCCATTTCTCACTGCTGAAATCTAGATAAGAATGAGGAAAGTAGTAGTCTTTCTGGTTTTCTCAGACAGCTAGGGGTGAAGTTGTGAAGACAGGCAATAACTTTTAATTTGTGCAGAGCAAATAAAGGATTTAACTTAAATGCAGTTTGTCCTGCTCAGAAAGTGTTCTTTCAGACTTTTTTGGTCAATATTTACTACAAGAAAAAAGTTTGATAAGAAGAAATTTAAAAAGCTCATATTCACATCTTGATTATTCTGTAAGTTTTCTTGAGTAATTTTTCCCTATCTTTTGGACATAGTTTTCTAAAATACTTGAGATGAGCTTTGTCAGGAAAGTCTGCTCTGCTTTTTAAGTCTCAATAGAGAAATCACAGTTCTTGAACACTGTTTCTTGATAGGAGTAACTTAATACCTGTGTTTTTTCAATATGTTAATAATAACAGTCTCTCTAGTCTTCCAAATGTGAAAATCTTAAGATGATACTGGGATTTCCTTAAAAGTGCTAAACAATTATTTCCCAAATTGAATGCACATGAAAGTTATTTTAACAGGCTGGTAAACTAAAGAGAGAATGGTTAAGGAAAAGAAAAAATATTCTTTGAAATATTTTATTTTTAACAAATAAAGAGTGAATAAAGAAGATACAAAACAAAATAAATTTATAAAAAAAGGAAAGGAAAATGAAAAAGTACATAAAACTAAGGAAATTAAGTAAAGATTGGCATTACATTCTTTATTTACAAAATAATTTTTGAAAGTCTCCCTTTATATTAGGAGAAACTTTTAAAATTTTATGGAAAAAAAACCCCAACCCCAAAACTTAAGTGCCAAGATACAACAAACAACTCAGCAAAAGCACTCGCTTGCAAGGTAGATGATGAATTCATTCTAAGATGAAGGTCTTCTCTCTCAGTTTTACTGTTCTAAGTAAATGTCAGACTTTAATATTCTCTGGTTAATTTAATGAAATTTGTAGCATTTAAAGATTTAGGTGTATTTTGCTCACAAAGCTGCAGAGACCTCAGGTTAGTCTTTGTTTCATTTCTATAAAATTCCAACTCTCTTACAGTGAACTGATATTTACTTCCAAAGTCTTTAATGTCTCAAACCCACTCTATTAAGTTCTTATTTCCCTGACATGTCAGAAAAGCTGAGAATCAATGGCTGAGAAGTAAAGATTTTTTTTTTGAGGAAGTACAGAATGAGGCACTAAAGTGGTAAGAACAGCCACAAACCTGAGAGTTTTCTGTCCTGAAGGAAGAGGCAGCCTGATGCCTTGGACAGTCTCACAGTTTCCAACACTAAACAGGCTGGGTCAGTGGAAAATTAAGCATTACTACTGAATAACTTTATGCACAAAGTGGCAGTGTCAGATTGTAAGCTATATTTATTAAACCACTTAATGTCAAAAAAATGATCAAAATCTTATTATATATTCTTCATTTAAAAAGAACAGCAACTTACAACAAAGCAGTAAAAAAAAGACATAATAATACTAACATTTAAAATAACAGATAAATTGTCTGCTAAAATAAGAGTATGCAAGATAGCTTATAAGAAAAGGAACACGTACAGAACAAATGTATTCTGGAATTTTCTTTAGTGCTGTGAACTTGTATAGTATTTCTACTGTATTATATTACAAACTCATAGAAATCTACTAATGTGCAATGTATTAAAAAGTAATGGCTTTTTCTTTCAGGAGAAACTTTGCAGAATAAATTCTCTAGAAAGTGATAATATTACAAACATAAATTTTGAAAAAAAAATGCAAAGTATGGTGCAACCTACTGTTTAAGTCTTTTTATTTAAATAATTCATAATATAAACTACTATTATACGGAAAAATAATTTGCCTCAAGCTCATAAGGGACACTTCATTGAAAAAGTAGAACAATTGTTTCTTTTCCCCATTGCTACTATTTGGTACGGTAGTAAAATTGGAAGTGTCAAGATCCTCTGATCTTGTCACAGGAATGGAATATAAGGTAAGATTCAAAAGCTGTAAAGTAATATTGTGATCATTGGATTGGGCTGTTTGCACACTGTGCCCTCTGCATCCTCTTCTTGTGTGTTGTTAGGTTGCATAAATTACTATTATTTGAATTCCACTATATTTGTAAGTTATTCCTCTTTTAAAGTTACCAGTGACAGACCTGAATTCATATGCTTCAGTTTTGAATCATAAATGAAGAAATGTCCAAGACTGAAGTTCTCCTTATCTATTAGTCTAGTGTCTTAACTAGTCCATCTCTGGAAACTTACACATATTTACTGGTGGACAGAAATGGCAGGATCTTTGAGGCACCACTACTAGACATGAGACTTTGAATGCAAAGCAGCTGTAGGGAGCAGAATTGCAAGTTGGAGAACGGGAAGTACAAAGGCAGAAATCAGATGCAAGCAAAGGGAGCTAATAATAGAATGAAGCAGAGGTCAGACGTAAAATAGTGTTATTCTAGGAGTCAGCACATGATTCTGTTCCCTCAGGCCCTCATCTTCTCCACTTTAACCTCAAAGGATTCTTCAGGCCCCATGAAACTTAAATTCTAATTATTGCATACATAGTCATTTTCACAGCAGAAACATAAGTAGCGGGAAAACAAAAGAATAAATCATGGCATGATTTATATATATAAGATAAACCGTTATACAACACTGCTATTTCCAGTATCCAGGCTTTATCTACTTCTAATAAACTATGTAATGCAGAAACATTTAACTGAACAGGCAACAATCCACACTTGAGAGTTCTCTGTTGTCCCCGCTAGCTTTATCATGCTGCTTAGAGGTTGAACTGGAAAAGATATTTTCACTGCAGTCAGACTAGATTTGGCTTTGCACCTGAACACTTAGATGTTCTTATGGTGCTTATTGTGCACTTGTGTGCCTTGGCGCATTTTGTGAAGGCCGGACTCATCCCTAGCATAAATTACAGCATCCCAAATCCCTTCAGAGTAGAATCTGGTATTTATTCTAATGCAGGTTGTGGAGAAAATTAAGTGCAGGCACACAGTCTATCTGAACAATATGTCACCCTTCATCACATATGTCTTTTCACAAGGGAATTTCTAAAACAAAGCAACATTTTGCTGCTTTTTGTTGCTTTGCCTGCAACACTAGTACATAGTAATAAATGCAACATCAGAATGAAGTTTGCAAACCCAGAGGCTGAAATATTGTCCCTACTGATATTCAGCAAAGCTAAGTCATCTCCTTGAATCTACTACAGTTCACAATGTCGCTGACTGATGTTCTTTGATGAAAACCCACTCGCTTGGTGGAACTACTAACTGAAGAGAGCAGCCTAGCCTGACACACAGAGCTATACCAGACAGAGAGGAACTAAATAGTACTGAGTTTAGCTCAGGACACAGATGTACTGGAAATGAGCTTTTCTCCTTCTAACTGGCAGCCACTTGCATGATGTTTAACAGTTTTGCTTCCACTCTGGATCTAAACCATGAAATGCAGATGTGAGAAAACAGGACTTGGTTTGTTTGGGTTTTTTTTGTTTTGTTTTGTTTTGTTTTTTTTTACTTAAGCTAAGAGAGTGATTTGTTTCTTTAAATTTCCTTTCCTTTTCCTTTCCTTTTTTCCTTTTTCTTTTGCCTTTTTCCTTTTTCTCTTTTTTTTATTTTTTTCTATAGTGTTATAATATTCTGAACAGAGCCTTCAAAAAAATTCTATGTTGGGCCTTCTTTGCACCCTGGGCTTCATGTGTAGCCTCATATCCAACTACTTAATTTTCTGAAATATGATACCATGAATTTTCTTTTACAGATGAAAATGCAGTGACTGCTATGGTGTACTCATTCCATAGCTTGCTTTATGAAAGCCCTGGTCACAAGGATTTTAAACAGGTAAAGCAACATATGAAAAGTTTTATCCAGAAAGTTAATACATGTATCCATGCCTCCTCATTTAATTGATGACAGCAGTGCTCCTACAGAGTTGACACAGTGTTTGTAAAAAACCAAACTATGATGGCAACCAAGGACTGTGTCACAGTAATTTCACAGGGTTTTTTTTACACTAGTTACTATTTATGCAGTCGCAATTTTAAGTTTACCACATCTTGCTTATTTTTTTTATTTCTCCTTCATTTTCTCCTCAGCTCTGCCACTTTCAGCTTTTGCACATGCTGTTCTTCCTACTCATGGAAAAACTTCTCTAATATAACAGGAATTTCTCCTAGTTCAGAAGCAAGAACAGCTGACTGCATCACTCTTCACAGGCATATCACTTTTACTGTCCCTACCTTTAAAATAGGACTTTGTGTATATATATGAAAACAGATTAATTACCATACAAGGGATAAATTATATGTGGAACTCTCTCTTGCATAGCACAGTATTTCTAAGGTTGTGAACATGCTTTTAACTTTTTTTGGGGGCAGAGGCATGGAATTGTATCAAAGGTATCGCATTGCAGTTAACATGAAGCCACTGTTCCCAGCTGAAGTAAAGCAAGGTGGAAGTAGATAAATGCACTAAAAACATGGTATATGCATGTAATGAACCAAGAATATGGTAAAATGCATCACTGACAGAGAAAATCTTGTTTAAAATCTTCCCCATAGCAACTAGAATCACATATTTTTAATTTACTTTGGTTTTGATATTATCTACAAGTCACAGATGTTATGTTACCAGCGAATGCTTGGATATGTTACAGTTCCCGAGAACTACACTTTTTAACACTGTGGTGCTAGGATACTCCCCTCAATTTACAGTGATACATATGGTGTTGACTTTATTCCATCTCACAGCTCATCACCATCACAGTAATGCTATTAAGCTGAAGAAATCCATTTCAGATGAAATGCATTTCTCACATATGACCGTTACTTCTGGTCATAGTATTTAAAAAAAAAGATCTAGTGAAAAAAATGGGGTGAGTTGTTCCTGTTTATTTCTCTAAGGGACACTAAACAGGGAATGAGGAATGGAAAAGGAGAAAAGACTTCAAGAAAGAATGGATTTTAATGAAAGGGCACATCTAACAAATTATTGGCAGACTTGCAGCAAATGAAACATAATTGAATGCTAATATATATATACAGACACACACAATTAAATCTTACATTTTCAGGGCACGTACTTTGTAAAAATCAATTTAACAGAATTTCTTAACTAATTTCTTCCTTGTTGTTTTAGCTTGCTAATTAGAAATATATTTCACAACAAGCTTTCTCATTCCAATTGTTTCTTTGGTGTTCTCAGAGCTGGAAATAGTTTCAACTGCTTATTTAGTCAGTAGCAGAGTGTTGTGATATAGTAGAAGGAGTGTGCAGTTATAGCAAGTAGGCCTGTAAAGCAGACAATATAGAACATAAAAAGATAGAATCATCACATCCTTTAACCAGCAGAAAGCATGAAATATAATTTTCACAATGTCCTTAGTGCTCAAGTCAAATATTTTACCTAGGGTAATCCCAGACATGGATAGTTTCTTTAATTTTTCATGTCATTGTTTTACATTCAATCAAAGAATTCAGATGACACAGAAATACAATAAAAGAGTGGGAGTAACCTTCAAAATCAAAAGAAACATCTTTGCCCAGCCCACATCTAATGCAAGTCATGCCACAAAAAAACCCCAACAAACAGTGATGCCCTAGTCCCACTGATGGGATAAGGAGAATGGGTAGACCATCTAAATGAGAGGAATTTTACTTCTGGAACCCATATTTTTAATGTAGATTTCATATAGGTTTTTCAGGCATCTCAAAGTTTTATAAAAAATGGATGAGGAGAATTAAGTTCTGTGAAATGGGTTCCACAGTTAAGAAAGAGCACTTAAGTAGACCAATAAGCAACGCTGAAGAGAAAATGGGTTTAAATTTCACCCTATCCACCAGACACAGAATTAAGGATTCTCTTTGCTTATAGCTTCCCACTGAAGTTTTTAGGCTAGTGAAAGGGTTACGTCTACTATGGACTCCCCTCAGCTTTCCTAGCAGGTGGCAGCTGTTTCATCATGTCCAAAAGTGCAAAATTAGTTTGAATAGTTAGAATAGCCAAATGAAAATGTGGTAACTCTGCATTTAGCTGGGAAGCCAGTGGGCAAACTGCTTTCTTTGGCTTGCAGGCATAGAGATGTGTTTTGTAAAACAGTTTCCTGGAGGAATTCATGATGATCTTCCCTGCAGGATACAGTTAAAGAAAACAAGTCTCAGAGCCAAAAGGGATGTAAATGGTGGCATGGATATATGTTCCTCCAGAAGAATATAGAGCATTAACAGCTGTCTGAGAATGTGTTGGAAAATTACAAATGGGTAGAGNAAAACCAAACTATGATGGCAACCAAGGACTGTGTCACAGTAATTTCACAGGGGTTTTTTTACACTAGTTACTATTTATGCAGTCGCAATTTTAAGTTTACCACATCTTGCTTATTTTTTTTATTTCTCCTTCATTTTCTCCTCAGCTCTGCCACTTTCAGCTTTTGCACATGCTGTTCTTCCTACTCATGGAAAAACTTCTCTAATATAACAGGAATTTCTCCTAGTTCAGAAGCAAGAACAGCTGACTGCATCACTCTTCACAGGCATATCACTTTTACTGTCCCTACCTTTAAAATAGGACTTTGTGTATATATATGAAAACAGATTAATTACCATACAAGGGATAAATTATATGTGGAACTCTCTCTTGCATAGCACAGTATTTCTAAGGTTGTGAACATGCTTTTAACTTTTTTTGGGGGCAGAGGCATGGAATTGTATCAAAGGTATCGCATTGCAGTTAACATGAAGCCACTGTTCCCAGCTGAAGTAAAGCAAGGTGGAAGTAGATAAATGCACTAAAAACATGGTATATGCATGTAATGAACCAAGAATATGGTAAAATGCATCACTGACAGAGAAAATCTTGTTTAAAATCTTCCCCACAGCAACTAGAATCACATATTTTTAATTTACTTTGGTTTTGATGTTATCTACAAGTCACAGATGTTACATTACCAGCGAATGCTTGGATATGTTACAGTTCCCGAGAACTACACTTTTTAACACTGTGGTGCTAGGATACTCCCCTCAATTTACAGTGATACATATGGTGTTGACTTTATTCCATCTCACAGCTCATCACCATCACAGTAATGCTATTAAGCTGAAGAAATCCATTTCAGATGAAATGCATTTCTCACATATGACCGTTACTTCTGGTCATAGTATTTAAAAAAAAAGATCTAGTGAAAAAAATGGGGTGAGTTGTTCCTGTTTATTTCTCTAAGGGACACTAAACAGGGAATGAGGAATGGAAAAGGAGAAAAGACTTCAAGAAAGAATGGATTTTAATGAAATGGCACATCTAACAAATTATTGGCAGATTTGAAACATAATTGAATGCTAATATATATATACACACACAATTAAATCTTACATTTTCAGGGCACGTACTTTGTTTGTAAAAATCAATGTAACAGAATTTCTTAACTAATTTCTTCCTTGTTGTTTTAGCTTGCTAATTAGAAATATATTTCACAAC
Organism: Piaya cayana; assembly: GCA_013389865.1. Lineage (NCBI taxonomy): Eukaryota > Metazoa > Chordata > Aves > Cuculiformes > Coccyzidae > Piaya > Piaya cayana. The sequence continues at coordinate 6,241 of WAAB01003121.1, read as the reverse complement.
AAGCTTTCTCATTCCAATTGTTTCTTTGGTGTTCTCAGAGCTGGAAATAGTCTCAACTGCTTATTTAGTCAGTAGCAGAGTGTTGTGATATAGTAGAAGGAGTGTACAGTTATAGCAAGTAGACCTGTAAAGCAGACAATATAGAACATAAAAAGATAGAATCATCACATCCTTTAACCAGCAGAAAGCATGAAATATAATTTTCACAATGTCCTTAGTGCTCAAGTCAAATATTTTACCTAGGGTAATCCCAGACATGGATAGTTTCTTTAATTTTTCATGTCATTGTTTTACATTCAATCAAAGAATTCATATGACACAGAAATACAATAAAAGACTGGGAGTAACCTTCAAAATCAAAAGAAACATCTTTGCCCAGCCCACACCAAATGCAAGTCATGCCACAAAAAAAACCCCAACAAACAGTGATGCCCTAGTCCCACTGATGGGATAAGGAGAATGGGTAGACCATCTAAATGAGAGGAATTTTACTTCTGGAACCCATATTTTTAATTTGGATTTCATATAGGCTTTTCAGGCATCTCAAAGTTTTATAAAAAATGGATGAGGAGAATTAAGTTCTGTGAAATGGGTTCCACAGTTAAGAAAGGGCACTTAAGTAGACCAATAAGCAACACTGAAGAGAAAATGGGTTTAAATTTCACCCTATCCACCAGACACAGAATTAAGGAATCTGTTTGCTTATAGCTTCCCACTGAAGTTTTTAGGCTAGTGAAAGGGTTACATGTACTATGGACTCCCCTCAGCTTTCCTAGCAGGTGGCAGCTGTTTCATCATGTCCAAAAGTGCAAAATTAGTTTGAATAGTTAGAATAGCCAAATGAAAATGTGGTAACTCTGCATTTAGCTGGGAAGCCAGTGGGCAAACTGCTTTCTTTGGCTTGCAGGCATAGAGATGTGTTTTGTAAAACAGTTTCCTGGAGGAATTCATGATGATCTTCCCTGCAGGATACAGTTAAAGAAAACAAGTCTCAGAGCCAAAAGGGATGTAAATGGTGGCATGGATATATGTTCCTCCAGAAGAATATAGAGCATTAACAGCTGTCTGAGAATGTGTTGGAAAATTACAAATGGGTAGAGTTTAGCAAAGAAAAGACTGTATTTCATACTGTTTGGTTTGATACATTTGTTTAAAAGGGTAGTAATAATAAGATAGCCTGAAATAATTGCTATGAAGCAATGACATGGAAGAGAAATGAGATAGTAGGAACTCATTTTAATATCCATTTAAATTACAGAGACCATTAATGTATAAAAATGCACTTTATTTACAAAATTTGTTTTGTTTTTCTTGATGTTGCTCCAAGTTGAAGGGTGGGATCACTGTGGATACTGATGTAATCTTTTCTCTGTTTAAGACTATTACATAAAAAGATCTCAAGGTATAAAGGTTTGAAAGTGTACAAGAAAGACAACTTGCAAACCCCAAGATAAAGCATGGCATTTTACAGACCTTGCTGTTTTTCACATCTTCCCACCCATGTGAAGTACAGTGCTATGCCTGTGCATGTGCTCCAGTAGCTCTTGATTACCCCAATTTAAAGATTACCAATTAAAATATCCATCAACTCTGGGCAAAACCACAGATCCAGCTGGAGTTCAGCATGGCTGCCTTCAGTTTGGAGACTTTTTCCCTCCTCTGTCATTAACAGATTACATATGGCCCAGTTTAAAAGTCATGAGGGGTTTCTGTGGGAACTACCTCCACACTGGCTGGGTCCCACTGCAGCTGCCTAGTAACAATCGTTATTGGGACACAGAGTGAAATAATACAACTTCCAGATTTAATTTCCATAGTAAGGTCCAAGTCCAGTTCAGAGATACACCCCTTTCCTTCCCATCCTGGCTCTGGTTTTCAATCTTTGTGAAACTCTGCCTCCAAAGCTCCAAAGAGAGGTAGGGAAACGAGGGTCTCTCAGCAGCAGTGTCTACCTGACCAGCTCCAGCTGGAGTGTGCTAGGGCTGTCTCTAAATGCACACATGAGGTCAGTTCAATTTGTCACGTGAAGTGCTCTTCTAGCACTTAGGTAGAGACAGACTAACCAAATGCAGCCTTTCCTTATGCCCAAGTAAAAGGAATAGACATTATCTGTTAAATGTAGTGTATCTAGCCTCTCAGATATCCCTGTCAGATTAGGAGTGTGTGCTGATCACCGTCTGCCACCACCTCCTAGCCAGAAACCAAGAAATTATAACTAGTACAAGGGACAGACTCCCTAAGCTTTCAAGAGTGTTGTGATTGTGTCTGTCACTTTATCTTTGCACGCTTAGCAAGTTTGCAGATGACACTAAGCGGGGTGGAAGTGTTGATCTGCTGGAGGGTAGGGAGGCTCTGCAAAGGGACCTGAACAGGCTGGACCACTGGGCTGAGTCCAATGGCATGAGGTTTAACATGGCCAAATGCCAGGTCCTGCACTTAGGGTACAACAATCCTATGTAGTGCTACAGACTAGGAGAAGTCTGTCTAGAAAGCTATCTGGAGGAGAAGGACCTGGGGGTGTTGTTGGTCGACAACCGACTGAACATGAGCCAGCAGTGTGCCCAGGTGGCCAAGAAGGCCAA
>WAAB01003120.1:109413-140599 GCA_013389865.1 Piaya cayana | reverse complement strand
TCTATGATTCTATGAACTGCTCAAATTTATGTCCTACAGACAATTTAAAGTATTTATTTTCATGTCATAAAAGGAATACAGTAGAAATATTTTCAGATAATTTCATACATCATGACTTACAGAAAAGTAACTACGAGACTTGAACTCTGTATAAGTGACAATCTACCCTGCACAGAATGTCTCTGGCAGATTTCTTGGAGGCACATAGTGCTGGGACAAAGGCTATAGATAGAAGTTACAACAACAGAAATTCTGACTTATGTTCTTAAAGAAAGTTTTGCATCACAGGTGGTCAAATATCAATGCAAGCTCTCTATAGAAGATGTGGAATACCTGTGCTTGAAGATATTAAAAATTTATCCTGAACAGATACCCTGGGAAACTTCATTTAAGCTGCTTCTGCTTCAAGTGGGTGTCTGGACTAGATGACCTCCAAAGTTCCTCCTAATCTAAATCACCTTATCTCTCCATTAAAGTGAAACAGGGATCAGAAGCCAGGGGTGGGGTGTGTGAGTTCAAGTGTACTACATGGTAAAACAATACATTAACACCCACAGAGTGTTCAAACTGACATTCCATTTTTGTCTGTAAAAAGATGAAACCACCACCCCCTTTTTTTTCTCCCCCGTCTACTCTCTTCCCATAGTTTTATTCTGTTCTGTCACCTTATAATCAAAATTGAGGCTTTTGTTTCAATGTCAATAGTCAATAACACCTAACAAAATTCCAACCTCAAATTACTTGAAAATGTCATCACTTCCTTCTACAACAGAAGGCCAATAAATAGACTTTCATATATCTTATCTAATTAATTATACTGGTCTCAATATTTGAATGATTTATAGCTGACTGCCAAAATAGGGAGAAGCTGTAAAAGTTTTAAATAGAAAAAAAACGTACTAACAGTATTTTATGTAATGGAGGTAAAGGGCAGCAAACATACAGAGATATGGTCAGTACAAACTGACAGATAAGAACAGAGGTTATCAAGATGTGAAAACACACATCACTAATAATGCTCAAATCACTTCAGAGCCTGGCAGCCTCCACCAAGCACAGAGTACATACACACTGAGAGCCAGGAAGCTTCTCCTGCAGCTGTGCACATGCACAGAAGCACATCGTAACAGTCCAACCAAAGCCAAGAGACAGCAAAACACAAGTTATTTGATATGTTTGTTTGGCACTTCAATACACTGACAGAAGTCCATGGAAATTGAGACCATTCAGACCAAGCTGCTTAGGGTTTTGCTCTGTCAGGTCTTGAAAACTCCAAGGACATGGTGGAGGGTTTGCACTTGTTTGTCGATGCATACAGGTGCTTACTAGTTAAGGAAATTTTTAAAAGGGAATACTCTAAGCCAAACTGGAATGGAATTAAATAAACACAACTGTCTGTGCAATTAGAAATACAAGAGAAAGTCTAATGAGCAAATGATTCTAAAAAAATCCTGTGTGACCTAATCTGAAATGTTGTATGTTCACATTGGGAGTATACATACACACAGAGAGATATTATGTTTATACACAAACAACGGCACAGAAAAGGTTTTAAAATTACATAGATCAGCATAGGGCCAAAAACGGTTGGTGCTGAGAGCCACGGTCTCCCTTCCACTGCCTCCTGGAAGCACTGCCCAAACGCTTCTGAAACAGCTTGTACAAGAATAAAATTCAGCATTCAGCCATCGGTCTGAGCTGATAGAAGAAGCACAAGCCTGCATTTCTAAAGACCTGATAAAAGTATGCTGCAGCAATCATGATGCCAGATGATGAGAGCTGGGATGAAAGGTTTAACTATGTGGATAGAATACGAATCTCTCAGATTTTCTGGAGGAAAATTAAGGTGATTGCACATATAGAAGAGCAGCAGTTTGTTTCTTTCTGGACACATGCTATTTTCTTCAAACCTGCGCTGAGACAGTGTGAGGTGATGTTGAAAGGAGGAGCAGACCTCTGTCCATTCTGTCCAGTGGGCTGCTACACAATCCCACTCACGTCCCAAGTACTGATCCTACCACTCAGACACAAAATGACCCCTTCCAACCTCTGTAAAAAAATGGCTGGTGTTTCTCAGGATACCACTTCACCCTGCACTGCCTTACCAGCAAACAGAAGGAGAGAAAGACCTGCCACCGGGAGGAGCTGTAGTCATACTTGATTTCAAACCCTCGCCCTCCTCTCTAGAAGACTGCAAACCTGAGTACACCAGGTTCTGCCCACCAGACAGAAGCTGCCTGCTTCAGCACACAAAACAGTGACTTAACAAGCATGAAGAACTAATTCTACATTTTATAAAACATAAGTCAGGTGGCTTTTGGACATTAAAACAGCTACCAATTGTATTCTTCCCTAGGTCAGAAAGTTCTGTCTGAAGCTACACTGTCTGGAGTAAGTATAGAGAAATGAGTAACCCAATTATGAAAAAGGTCTTGGTTTCCATGAATCCACAAGTGTGAAAATCAGACGGTTTCTCCATAACACCACTTTCAACAAAAGATGTAGCACTGCAAATACAGAAAAGACAAAAAAATCCCAAACACTAAGGATGCTTTTTTTTCTTTCACCACACCTTCACCAACACTTCTGAAACACTGAAAGAAACACTTCAGTCTTCACCATCTTATCTACAAACAGAGAAAAGAGCAATGAACAAAAGCCCAAAATGGCAACTTAAAACATAAGACCAAAGGAACTGGCTGGAGTTATTCAGTCCAACATAGCGCATCTTCACCTTTTATCATTGCAGAAATGGAGCATCTCCACCTTTTATTTTGCAGAGTCTATCTCGGGAGAACAAATCCAGCACACTTCAGGGTGACACCTTCAGGCCACAGCCACCAGCCCCTGTTGCACTGCTGTCCTGGTCACAGCCCCTCCTCAGCAAGGCATGAGTTACAAGCACAGACTCCTGAGCCCTGCAAATGCACCACAGCTAAGGCACAGCCACCTCAGAGCATTAGACAGCTCAGCAGAGCCAAAAACTGCCACAGGAAATTGAGATGCCAGCACCCATCATCACTGAGGATGCTACTGTGCCACACAGGTACGTTAACCCCTAGGTTAGATGACAAAAGTGAGGAAAGGAGAAGAGTATTCTTTAAAAGCAAAAAGCATATGTGTATGGAGGAAAGAAACTGAATACTATTTATCCTCTCTATGGTAAATATAGAGCTGAGGAAAAAATGGAGCTGAACTGCAGGAAATGTGACACTGAGAAGAAGGGGGAAAAGCAGTAGGGCAAGTCTATAGATCACAAACTGGCAGAGGAAAAGGCTACGGAAAATACAGACTGGCTCTCACTTAAGATTGAAAAAGGGATCAAAACATTCCTGGCAGACACTGCCCTAGATACAGTAGAACCTCGTCTTAAGGAAGAAAGGTCTCAAAGATCTCCCTAAGCCCCTCTTGGGCCTAGTTTCTCTTAATAAGCACATGTGACAGGGTAACAGGATGTTAAAACAGTTTCTAATGACATTTTACACCAGATCAACTATTACATCACCATTTTGGTAAATACATGAGAGGCCTTTGCAGTGCAGCTAGTAGTGCTCTCTAGTGGAGGCAAAGGAGGAAATGTTTCAGAGTTCAAAGTCATGGTGGGTTCCCAAAACAGAAAATAAAATAATTTTGTTTTATTTGAAAGTTCCAATTTAAATAATCAAAATCCACTGTAAAAAGCAATATTGCTATTCAAAGCTGAAGAGGCAAAAGCAGAGGGAACACCTTCAGGACATAGGTTTTCTATATACCTACAAAAGATAAAGGTGTTTTGGGTTGTTTTTTTTTTTTACCCCCCTCCATCAGCTCAGTACATTGCTTCTTATCAACTTGTTTCAATAAAAGCATACAATAGAACAAGGAAGAGGCTGGAGAACATCATTATGCAATATGGCCTCAAGCTCTGCCAGAGGAGATTTAGGCTGGACATTAGGAAAAAAATTTTCACAGAAAGGGTCACTGGGCACTGGAACAGGCTGCCCAGGGAGGTGGTTGAGTCACCTTCCCTGGAGGTGTTTAAAAGACAGGTGGACCAGGTGCTAAGGGGCATGGTTTAGTGTTTGATAGGAATGGTTGGACTCAATGATCTGGTGGGTCTCTTCCAACCTGGTTATTCTATGATTCTATGATTTGAAGTGTCCTTTCCCGAACGGATTCAAAAGCAACAGATATTACAGGTAACTACTCCAAAGCATTAAATTCCACCAATGAAGTGGAACACTTCTACTGTACTAATTACTAATGTCATAGTTGACATTGCTTCAGAAAGGTCACATCATACGAACACAGCACAGTACTTAACTCCAAACAAACCAAAAATAACTTGCAACCACAGGTGGGGGATTTTTTATTGCAAAATTCTATATCATGAGTCAAAAAGCTAAAAAGCTTGCTAGGAACTCTGTCAATCACATGTATTTTGAAGTGCAACACTTTCATGACAAAACGAAGAGTATCCTCATTCTGCCACAGGTATAAGATCTCAGACTTGAATGTTTTTGAGATCTTCTGATCCCCAGTCCATACACACTGAAAAAAATCTTAATGGTATGCCAAAGTTTTCTCAACCGTATGGTTACATATCCAAGTAACAGGATGGGAACAAATTGTTTCAGGTTCTGTCCAGACTTCCCAGGACTCCCCAGGAGATTCAGATCTAAATCTTGTGAGCTGTTGGTGTTGACTCTTCCTTTTTATTTTCAAGGAGGAAATGAGACTGGTGAATAACTCCTGCGGGCTGACCGAAATTTTGGATCTAAGTGGATGTTTACTATCAGAGGTGATAACAGGGAACAGAATGAGAACGGTTTGATATGTAACCGTAGAGAGAAAATTCTAACACCCAATTACGTCTTCGGTTATCTGTGCAGCCTTAAAAATATTCAAATCAAATCCTGAAGGGCATTTCCAATGCAATCTCAATTTCTTTATGGCCGTACAGGTTTTTCTATAAAACAAAATGAAACAAAAGTCTGGAACTGCTGGACAGGGAGGGAATTATTTCAGCAATTTAGCAGTAACATGAAGAAAACAAATGTGTGCCATAGCATTCACACAAAGCTAAAGTGAGAATAATTTCAAGTTGAGTTTACAAGGACATCAAGACTTAAACTATGGTCACTGTGCAATATTCATAGGTGTTTGTGTGTTTTGATCACCAGCTGTCCAAAGAGACAACTATGAAGAGGTAAGTCATTGCATTAAGCTTGTCCTGTTTGAAATATGGAGACAATGAAACAGATCTATGAATACCAGTGCATGCTTAAAAATGTTTATTTGATTAGGATGACTTTGGTGGAAACACTAAGGCACAACACAAACTACATATTAATTCCTATATTTTCTATAACAAAGTTTTAACAGCTTCTCTGAGGACGCCAGTTAATCAATTAGCTGAGGGAGAAGGAATTGTATGCAGCCTCACACAAAGAAATATACAATATTAATATGCCATTAACAGAGAGCATTTAACATTGATCTTTTGGTTCCATCAAGGTCTCATTCTCCTAGGATATGTCTGAAACTACCACCAATGAGAGGATTTTTTATTTTGCTTTTATTTTTTTTAAGGATTGGAATAACAAACCTTTCAGGATGCAATAGTTCCCATGAGTAATCAACAATAATCTCAAACATTTCCAACCCAGTGAATCAAGCTACTCACACAACGATCTTGTCTTGCAATTCAAAGATAGAAGAAAGAGAACTGGCAAGCCATTTTTTTCAATGATGCTTTCAAAGAAAAGCTCAGCTCTTCTAGAAAGGGTAATGTATGCAACAGGTTACCCAGGTTAAAGAGAAACTATTGGGTAGGCAAAGAAAAAAAATTATTGACCTTGTACACCAGTCTTTTAACAGCTTATATGCCATTATCGTCTGTTACTATTCCAACACAGTACTTCCCATACTTATTTACAAAGAGAAAAAAAAGGAAACAATTCACAGAGCAACACAGATATGGATACCTGCAGAAAGGTTGCTGAATTTACAGTAATGGGAATTTGTAGTGTCAAAATAGATAAGATGCAAAGTTTTCCACTGCAACAGCTGAAGAGCCTAGCAATCAGTCTCTAATATTAAGGAGGATTTGCAATTTTATTTTCTGTTTGGTTTAGTTTTCATAAGATTAAAGAACAGTATTGTCAAAGCAACTCTCAACCATCCCTGGGGTCTTTCAATTTCTATGAACAGTCAACCTAATTTTAGCACCAGGTACGGAAAAACTAGCAATTCTGTTTACTTACCTTGTACCAGCAGAGAGAATTAATTTCACTTTCTAGCAAGCAGAACATCACTGAAGTGAATAAACGTCACAAGTTCTTCATAATGGTCTTGCATAACAGTCTGTACCAAAGGCATCTAACATTTTCCTATGTTAATATGGATGTGTAGCTAATTGTAAGAGACCAATAGAAGTAGTACTGTAGTCTACAGCATCAGACAAAGCCTTTGACAAAGTCCTCCCACAATATCGTTCTGTCTAAATTGGAGAGATATAGATTTGATGGGTGGACTGTTCAGTGAATCAGGAACTGGCCAGATGGTTGCATCCAGAGGTAACATGCTTAACAGCTCAATGTCCTGATGGAGATCAGCGACAAGTGGTGTCTCTCAGGGGTCCGTACTGGGACCAATACCATTTAATACTTTCATCAATGACATAGACAAGAGGATCAAGGGCACCCTCAGCAAGTTTGCAGACAACACCCAGCACAGCAGTGCAGATGACATACCTGAAGAACAGGCTGCCACCCAGAGGGGCCTGGACAAGCTCAAGAAGTAAGCCTGTGCGAACTTCATGAATTTCAACAAAGTCAACCACAAGGTCCTGCACATGGGTCATGACAACCTCTGATATCAATACAGGCTGGGGGGTTAAGGGATCAAGAGCAACCCTGCCAAGAACTTGTGGGTACTGGTGAGCTAATGACATGAGCCAGTAATGTGCATTTGCAGCCCAGTAGATTAATCATATCCTGGGCTGTATCAAAAGAAGCTTGGCCAGCAGGTGGAGGAATGTGATTCTCCCTCTCTACTCTGCTCTGGTGAGACCCCTCCAACTGCACAATTGCGTCCAGCTCTGGAGCTCTCAGCACAGAAAAGACACAAACCTGTTGGAGTGGATCCAGAGAAGGGCCGCAAAAGTGGTGAGCGGGATGTAACACCTCTCCTATGAAGAGAGGCAGAGGGAGTTCAGGTTGTTCAGCCTGGAGAAGAGAAGGCTCTGGGAAGACCTTGCTGCGCCTCTCTTATTCTTACAAGCCCCCCTAATTAAAGAGGCCTTAATGGGGACAAACTTTAAGACAGGCTTGTTCCAATAGGACAAGGGGTAATGGTTCTAAACTAAAAGATGGTAAATTGGTAGATTCAGACTAGTTAAGGAAGAGTTTTTAGAGTGAGGATGGTGAAACACTGGTACAGGTTGCCCAAAGTGGTGGTAGATGTCCCCAATCCCTGGAAATTTTCAAGTTCAGGTTGGACAAGGCTCTTGGCAACCTGATCTAGCTGAACATGTTCCTGTCCAAGGCAGGGGGTTGGATTAGACAACCTTTAAGGACTCCTTCCAGCCCAAACTATTCTATGATTCTGTATTTGTCATTCAGCTGTACATCCAGAATCCAAGGGACCCCTTTGTAGTAGTTGGTCCATTCATACATTTATTTTTTATATATATACACACATATACACACACACATATATGTGTATCTGTGTCTGTATAAATATATAGGTAGGTAATTTTAAGAGTCAATTACCACAAGGTAATTGTCAGAAAATACTTCCAGCAATTTTGCAACTGCTCTCAAGAAGAACTCGCCTCAAGTTCTCAGTAACTTGCATACAGACGCTCTATTTGTGCAATACTCTAGTGAAATGACGTATTTAAGTTAGCAGCAAAGTCTGCATCTGCAACCAGATTCACATGCAATATTGCTAAATTGTCCTGCAGGATCTTTCAGTTCTGTGGCCACCCTAATAATAATATTATACTAATAATATTAGTATTTAAACAGGAAAATAAGTATTGCATTCACGACATGTATCCTCCCATTTTAACTGGATAAAACTCTGTTCTTTCTAATCCATGCCAACAATTTGCAATCATTTCAGGTATCATAGCAGTGTAACGCTAAATTCCAATCCTGAAAAAAAGACAATAAAAAGGAGAAAGTATTACTTTAAGAGTTAACAAAAGCAGTAAGTCTAAACTAAGACCAAAGACTCAAGACAATACCAGTTACCTTTCAAAATAAGAAGTTTATCAGTAATCTTAACTACTTCCCACAACTGAAACATTATTATCATTTCCAGCCTGGCTATCAACTCAAGTTTGGCCCATGACATAAAATTCTATTTAACAAATAAGAAAGAAAAATGGAAACAGTTACTAGAGTTCTAGTATAAAGCTCTTTGCTTTATACTTCCATTTGTTTGCTAACAAAACATTCTGACTTTGTAAAATAGCAGCATTCAGAACGAACAAACAGGAAAGAAGTAGAACTTAAATGGGATACAGCACTCTCTCCCAGTAATCACTTAAGTAGTACAGCACAAAAAGTTATGGGTAAAAGTGAAACAATCTTGTTTAAGAAATAAAAAAGACTACTGTCTTTGCTAAAAGAAATCTATTTTAACAATCTAATCTGAGGAGTACTTCCTTCCACAAATCTGGGTGTCCTTTATAAAAATTCCTGAACTCAAAACAAACGGGAAAAAGCAGTCCTTCATAATGGCATACTGTCTGCTAGACCCTCCTGCTGGCTGCTCTTAAAATTAGCACAACAGTACTCGGACCTGCAAAACCTACACCTGCAAAAACAATATAAAAGCCAGCAGTAGATTCAGGTGCTCCAGACACCAGTGTCCACCAAGACGTGGATTTCTGCAGCTCTGCTTCTGTTCATGTTCAGGGACTGTAATTCTACCCACACAAAGAAGGATTCCATTCCTTTATGCAGTGGTAACAGGAGCATCTGTAGCACTATTTTTAGAAACAACTAGTCCACTGCCAGCTGAGAGAGGAATGAGGAGCTGCAGGCCAGAACACTGGACCTGCCAGCTAGCTACTGCTGTATCTGACCCTAAGGGATGTATTCAAGCTCCCCTTGACCCTCACTACTACCTAGAACATAGACTCAAACTGAGACAAGCTTGCTAGAGCTATATTTTTGCCTCTCCTCACCTTGCTTTAAGATTTTCCAGGCGCTCACAGCAATTTTTTGTCTGCTTCCAATCCCAGGCAGGCAGTGTTTGGTGGATTACACTCTGGTCATGTCTGCAGGTTTCTCATTGCTGCCCACGTGTTCAAGCACTTTGTAGATGGCTCAAAGCTTTGATTTTATCAGGATGGCAGGTGCCAAAACCAGAATTTAAGCAAACACATATGAACAATAGCACTAACCCAGTTCAAAATTTCTTTCCAATTTATCTGGCCCACAGGAAAATAAGTGTGTATCTGAGCACCGGATGATTTCCAGGGTTTTTTATATCTACCCCTACAAGCACAGCACCATTGTTTGTATCTAAACTGTTCACTAGAATTCAAGATAAAGCGCTAGTTCATGATCCTAGCAAGAGAAATGTTTAGAGCATTAAAAATCAGCATGGCAGATTTGTGAAATTCATCTGAGACACCGGAAATAAGCAACTTTATTTGATAAAGCATATATAGTCCATCTTACAGACAGTGATTTACAAGATTCAGATAGGGCTTTTAACTGCTCATAGAAGTCAACCCATGTTCAAAAGAAAAGTGAGTACCAACATCTTTTCTCAGATGCAGAGCATTTTGATAAAGTTTCAGAGTTCTTCACAAACTGCATAAAAATTTATAGGCCAAGCCTTCACAAGATAGAAGAAAAATATTGCACCCAACTTCTAGACTCCAAAAAATCTACAGGGCTCACTTTCCAGAGATTGAGTCACATAACCTTTCAAACTCTAGCAAAATCAATTTGTGTTGCTTGAAGACCCTGCATTCAGTTTCTACTAAGCACTGAACTCGAAGATAAATACATCAATCTCTTAGCATTCTTATGCTGTACAAAAGAATGTGCAGTTCTAGCCCTAGGCCATGAAACCTTGTGGCAATGCCTGTTAGTGTACCCTTGGAGGAACCAAACCCTTATTAAATTTTCAGTAAATGCTCAGTGTCAAGAAACATTGATGCATTCCCTCCTTCAATTGTCTTTAAAGTTTTTAAAACCCACATGCATCATCTGCTGGCACTCCCTTCAGCTACAGGTACAAGCCACCCATATGCATTCTGTGCAGTTAGGAATGGCTTTAATTCAAGCATTTTACTACATTTAAGCTACATGGGAGCTGCAATGTGAGATGTATATGATGCTTAACTTCAGAAGAGTCTTCATATCATATATTTGTGCATATGTGCTACTAGAGGTGTGCTAGGTATCCCACAGCAGTACACTGAACTGACACAGTTCTTGCCAAAGCAGAAGGGTCAGAATTCACTTAATATCATATGATATGTAATGCATGCCAACTGTATGGATTTTAGTAGTGACAGGGTTATACCTGTACTTGTGACAGCTGAAATAACAGAAAGAACAACTTGAGCCTGGGGAGCCTATTAGTTTATTGTCTTGGTGTTTTTCAGTAAGGAGCAGATGAAAGGATACAATTGCACCTTAAAATTTTACTGTGAAACTTCAGGGTGTAGATCTTACATACTGCGAAAGGCAAACAGAGCCATTCAAGAGCTCTATCTTATTTTTAGCAGAACTACTGCGCACAGTGCACTATAGACACATTCTTTTTCTTCTCTCTGCCTTCAAACCCTCAAATAAATCCCCTTTATTGGATTATGGATTAATGCAGCAACTATAGCAGTAAGCTGTTTCCATGAGAGTGAAAAAACATAAGATGCATACCATTAAACAGAGTAACTTCTCATTTGGAGTTTGTGGGTCTGCCTTGGATATTGCGTGCATTATAGGAAAACAGTATTAGTGTTGCATTAAATGTGGTTTGACCACCACCAACAGGACAGAAATTTGGCACCTGCTAAAACAGTTCCACAAGCACTGAAGTAATATAAAACCTAGTTTTCATGAAAACATCTCATGTCCAGTAAAACTAAAAGCAACTCAATTTTAAGTCACTGTTCCCATTAAACAACGAAAAGTCATACACATTAATTTAAGAATATTAGAGGCTACAGACTGCAATTTGAATGCAGAAAGGCAAACTACTTGGTGATGCTTCTTCTCCACAGAGAAATAAAACTGTATTGTTATACTACCACCACATGCTGTGATCCCCTAAAAATTGCACAGATACTCAGAAGTGTTTACCCAAAGATTTCAAAACATTTTAAAGATGTAGCTAAGTTGTTTCATTTTACAGAAGATGAGGCACAAAAAGGACTATTATGCTCTTAAATATGAGACTCTGGGAGAAAGTCAGTAGCAGAAGATAGGAATAGAAACCCCAGTTCTTCCAACTATCGTGCCACTGCTCTGTGTACATCTCCACCCCCAAAGGACTGATGAAAAGGCAGCTATGTGAGTTAAAAATAAATTCCCATTAGCAAGGCATTGGTGAAGACAGAAGTCCTATGGAAAGAATAATTCAGAGTCACACTCAAGGCCTAACTAAACTCTAAACTGGGGAAACTGAACATGGGTTAACATTCTGCTCCAATTATGTGAAACTGAGTTTTCTAAGAAAACAAATTTAATCTGGAGAACAGTGTTAGAAGCACTGATAGTACGAAGCAAAAAATCTCTTCTATTAGTCAAACTGACGTAGCTGAAGAGACCAAGTACAGAAGACATCCAGATTTCAAAATGACAAGAGAAAAACCTTCATAACTTTAGCAGAGAATAAGCTCTGATTGCATTTGGGCTATGTTGATTAATATGAGGTGGCTGAAACTTTGTGGACTGGGTAGATTTTTTCAAGGAAGATGGGAAAAGTTAAAACTTCTTTATCAGTCAAGGAGAGCAAAGTAGCCAATTACTATTTGCTTGTGATATATCAAAGATTTAAAGGACTGGGAAAGTTTATGCCATTCCAGAAACCCCTCACAAGGCCACAATAGACTGCATAATCCTATACTTAATGACTCAGATCTGCCTTCTGAGGGTTCCTTTTGGCTCACCTTGGCCAAACTCCAGCTACTCAGTTCCTCTTGATATCTTCTCAGTTCCTCTTGATATCTTTTCACCTGAAAGAATAGTGAGGTCTTTCCTTGCTTGTAGATTTGAGTTCATTTGGGTGCTTTGCAGCTGTTTGCTTTACTCGCATAAGAACATTTGGTAAACTACATTAAGTACATTACATTCTAGTGTCTGAACATGCAAGACCCACAGATTTTGTTGATTTTAGAAGGGAGGAGAACAAATATTTACCATAGGATGGTGAAGATTCATTGGCAAGCTCTGCATTTGTTGCTCTGCAGGGCCTGATGCTATTTGATGCAAATTCATCTACAGAAAGTTTAGCTCTGATCATGAACTCGATGGTAGGGGATTATTAGCAAGCTAGGGAAAAGGGGGCAAAAGGAAAATTTCTTCCACATACGTTTTCCACTATAGCTGGTAATGTTTAATCATCTTCTGTATCGATTCCAAGGCACAGTACTAAGCCACTACAGGGAATTCTCCTGTATTGCAGCAAGGTCTTGCATGATATTCAAATATTTTGCTATTTCTCTCTAAGACTGGTTTTCTAAGGTATAAATTTTGAAAGATGAATATCAAATGCACTCTCCTTATTGCATATGCAGTGGTATCTAACAGCTAACGAGTACTCATTTTATCATGTTACAGATGGTTGCTGGTTTATAAACAAACATGTTAGTTGTGTCTTCTTTCTTCAATACATGCAGTTTATGGGCTGTCATATGTTATCGAGATGGATGTTTAGGAAGTTTATATTGATGAGGAAATGTATAAAGAAAAAGCTAGCCGCACCAGAGCTCTGGATAGCTAGAATTCTCCAATTTGCTTTATTTCTTTACTTAATCTATCTTTCCAAAGATAACTGCAGTACTTTGCCATGTACTGCTGGCATCAGTCGCCATCACATACTCAAGTTACAGATGGTGTGCAGTCATTATATCATCAACACAATTTCAAAATCAGTTCCCCAGCAGCAGGCTACTAAAACACAAGTTTCCACATAGTAGGATGAAAAGTTAAGAAGTATTTATCAAAGTCCTGTAACATCTTCCATCTCATTATGATATTTCCATCTCATCTTCCACTCATAATGATACTTCAGACATCAAGAATTTTTAACTAAGAATTGTGTTAAGCCAACTGCTACCTCTGGACCAAATTTCCAAGTTGACTACTTCTACAGTATTTTTAGAACAACCATCATAATGCCTAATACCAAAAAACATGAATACCTTAACTGATGGTAAACAATTCTGACGGCATAAGTTAACTTTTAGTTTTGCACCTCAGGGAGCCGAGCTACAGACTCAGTTGCAAGTACAGAACTGCTGAGGAACCTCTGTGAATATCTGACAGAAGGGGCTAACATGGCCTCTAGAAGAGGTGGCTTCTTCAAAAATCAGGGCTGACTCAATTTTTTTTAGGCTTACAAAGGAAAATTAGTATTTTGAAGACTTATAAAACTACTAAAACAGCATTAAAACGCAAAACAAGGTTGGGAGGGCAGAAGCTTTAAAGGGTAAAAGGAAAAACACCTACAGCCAGAAAAAGACAGGGAGATATCAGCAAGAAAATAATATGCTAGAGCACAAAACAAACTTCCTGGCACATGCTGAATGACCAGAGTAATAAGAAAAGCAGGGAAGATAGTAACCAGAAGAGGTAGGAAAGAGGGAACCGTGTACAGTGCAACAAAAAACTCCAACCCATCTCTGCACTGGAAGAGGAAACGGGAAAAAAAGTGCTTTCCTGCTCTAAGTTTCCTCCATGCAAGGAGGAAAGATATGCAAGTTTTACACTACTGACATTTTGATGCTATAAGATTCAGAAGAAGCCTAAAGAAAGCAAAAGGGTATTTCCTTTATATAGCACTTCTGAGCTGTAGTTGCTAACCAGGCATGACAGCAAGTCAGCTCCTCTGAACAGGACCAACAAGGCATACAGCTTTCTTCAACTTATTCCTACACAAGCTCACTCAAACTCACTCCTAACTCCACAATTTTATAGGGAAAAACTATCTCAAAAATGAAATCTAGATAAATTAAGACAAGGACAGTTTCACTGCTTGTCACAGTTTCCCCCAAGAAACTGTCTCGGGGAAAACTTGCTTTTCTGAGAAATTAGGAATGCATTAGGGCACAATTTTTCTTCCATGAGAAAAATAATAATTCAATAAACTTACTGTAATACAAATAGAGACACCACTACGAAGTAGGCCCAAAACATCCTAATCATCAAGCATGCAACACAATCCCTACAACAAAACCTGAAGTACAACTAAAGTGTGAAACATATTCCAGCAGCTGTTCCCACCAAACGGCAAATCTGCACACCCAAACCCAAAGACAAAGCATCTGAGCATCAGTGTACTCCTGCACTCTAAAAATATCTTCAGAGAACACTGAATAGTTCTCATACAGTGCTTTCGTTAAAAATAAAGTTCCTAATACCTTTAATCATGATTGTAACTTCACAAGTTATGTAATGTAAATACATTTGGCAAATCTATCTGAATACCCAGCTTCAATTGCAATGCTGTTCTTCTAGCTACAGGAAGATGTTCATCTTTTACAAGTAAAATGCCACATTATTAAATCAATCTGACAACTCCAGGAATGAGCTGGGGCACTGCAGTCTCATCCCATCTCATTAGCATCCTTTCATTACACAGACATCAACCTTGAAAACTAATTATTATCATTAACAAGACTACAAAGCATCTAACATTTCCTTTTTGTCTTATGCCTACAGCTAGGAAAACAAAAATACTATTTGCTCATTTAAACAAATTCTTAGGAAGTAATACACGAAATAGAATAGAGTCATTTAATTCAGTCAAAGGCTATGGTTAAGTCATGTGTTTTAATCACTTAAAACAACCAGACCATCAATAATGAAAAAGAAATTTTTTGAAAACTAATGCACTTCTCATTCAGAAGTAAATGAGTATCTACTTGCTATGCCTCCTTACAGCTACAATACCAGGTATTGTATTACTATACACACAGGTTCCATGTAAAATAGCCTTAAAAAAGTCAGTCTCACCTTTTCCCGTTTCAAATGGTTCACTGTACTAAGCCACCTAGCAAGAAAAGCAACAGGAGAGGCATACAGTCTCTTGATTTTTATGTTGCTGAAATCAAGTCAGAGAACTGCATTGCTCTTTTCCTTGCACACTTTCCTTCTTCACAAAAAAACTTTTTCTTGTGCTTTAACAGAAGGTCAATGGCTATCACTTCTCTACTCTAGCACAATGGTGAATTGAAACAAGAACCCATAGCTGTTTGCAGCGACAAAGCAACCAGTATGTCTAAGCCAATAAAGCGATTTGTTCATTAAAGCTACTAATAAAGCAACCTTTTGTTAGTCTATGAAACATCAGAAACCTCATAGCATGCATTTAACTATGCTTTCTTAAAAATCACCAACTCAGAAGTTCTAAAATCTGTTAAATTGTCCACTTCCTTAAACTGATAATAAAAAACCTGTAGCATTGACTTTTTAAAAGACAGTAACTGCAACACAAAATTTCATGCCTATTCATCAACAGAGAAGTTTAGGGTTCTTGCTGAAGGTATCCCTCCTGCCAAAATCTCAAGTTTATAGTATTAATGACTTATGCAAAGTTCCCTATGCAACAATGACAACCTATAATAAACACAGCACCATAATTCTGTACAACAAAATTGCTCAATGGATGCAATCAGTTTGGATGCAAAGAT
Organism: Piaya cayana; assembly: GCA_013389865.1. Taxonomy (NCBI): domain Eukaryota; kingdom Metazoa; phylum Chordata; class Aves; order Cuculiformes; family Coccyzidae; genus Piaya; species Piaya cayana. The sequence continues at coordinate 124,731 of WAAB01003120.1, read as the reverse complement.
TCATTTGGATTTGACAAAAGAAATTAGAAGACATATAATGGGCAAAACCTCTCCATACCCATGTCCACTGCTTTCAATTCAACCGAAGCAGGCAAAATTTGAACTTAATTCCCCAGTGCTCAGTATGGTTGTGTGGAGTATTTGTAACTCTTCATGACAACCAGCTGTAACATGACTATGGTCACAGACCTCCTCCAAGCAATATGACTATTTTTGCCCTAATAACTTTAGCTATGCAGTACCAGCAATCCTTTAAATAATTAAAATGAAGTCTACTCTCTTATTCTCAATTTCTAAACTTGATTCATTAACTTCTGATTTGGAAAAAAAGCCAGACAGTTTCTCTAAACCGCTAGACTTAGAATATGAAAGACATTTACCAGTAGTAATGTACAAGTATTGTAGCTGCATAACACATTAACACAGACAATAAAGCTAAACAAGATCCAAGCATGGAAAAGTACATATATGCACTCCGCTACTCAAGTTTAACAACACAATATCCCTTGACTGTGGCAAGTCAGTATAGAAGCAGCCTGAAATCATTCTTCTGCTACCATTTCTCATCTGCTTCTTTTTGTCAAGCTAGTGCTAACTACTGGGGTTTTTTTATATGCACAATCACCTAAGCAACAATAAATAAGCAAGTTTCATCCTTATAACTGCAGTTTCTCACGGACAAGATCCCCATTTGTTACACTGGATGTAGCCTTTGAATTCTCAGCAAAATTTCTTGTGACACAGTCATGTCCTCAGTCAGAGATGTCCACAATTTGCCAAGGTTCTGTCCTTCACTATTCAGAAAAAGTAATCTGTATTTATAAAACAAACAAGTCTGCTATCTTAGACAGTGATAGCATCCTTCCCCCTATACTGCGGACTCTCACTGTCAAGCCATGAGATTATACCCTCCTTCTGGAATCAAGCGATTATTCTAACAATAACACTTGAATAGCATGTGAAATTTTTCAATTAAACAGTTGTCAAGCAGCCCATAAAGGTACAGAAAGACAACTGATAGTTGAAGCAAGAGTCATAGAACAAGTTTTGCAATCTTCCTAGCTAGTGCCAAACAAATCGTTAATCAGTGAATAGTCAAGAAGCAAACTATATTTCACACAGAAATGGTCAGGTAGCTTTACTTAATTGTAAAGTTTCAGCCATCTTCTAAGGTTATCACTTAAAGCTTTTCTTGGACTTTGGAGTCTTTCACCTACTACTGCACCACTGACACACTGGCAAAGGAAACAGCAGTACGTTAACTATTGCAAAGACATCAATTCTACAGAGTTACACTACATTTCTCCTATACCCTTCCAAGAGTGAATACAAGACTTCTAAAGAGCGATTAAAAATAAATCTATAAACATAATGCTTTCCCAATTAAGTTCTAAATTCACATTTTGCTAATTCTCCCTGCACATACCTGACCAAGACTTTCCACAATTTTACAGTTGTATGCATCTTCTTCAGCCCAAATGGACAACTAAGACTAAGACCTCCATAAACACAACATAACGTCTGACACTTTTGATCAACTACACTTTTCAGTTTGCTTAACTTCCAAAATTAATCCTCTGCTTCAGTTCAATTCTGCTTCTCTCACAGTACAAAGTCAATGGTATTTACGCTACTAAATGACTTGGCATACCTGAGAAATCCTGCTCGTCTGAGATTAGCTTCTTGCTTTTCCAAATAAATAAATGAAAGCTTAGAATAATGAAAAACTCCAGGTACTTTTTAGTTTTTCATTGATGACAATCAATTCTGTTCTAAGGCAAGAAAAGTACACGGCAAAGATGACTGACAAATTCACATTTGTAGATACTGATGCAGCAAACATTCACAGAGACACTTAGCTTTCTACAGGCATTCTCAGGACCAAATTTAAGTGTATACTCCAATGACTGCAGGATCAGACATGGATTTCATTTATCAGTCTTCACAAGAACTGATATCATACCACATCATTAGGGGCAATAGAAAGTTAATCAGAGTTAAAATGCATCACACGTATCTTCAGATTTTTTGTTGTGATAGCAATCCATTTGAAAAAAAAAAAAATTAAGAAAACTATGGTCATTATTTAAAAATCAGCTTTTAAAGAAACACTAACTTACAAGCCATTAACACCTCAATAAGACCTCAAGATATAGCAGTATATTTTACATTTTTATCTTCTACAAATTACCTAGTTAAGTAAAGGCTTCAGAGGTTTACAGAAAAACCAATAAGCCTTAAATTCACTTTGCTTTCAAAACTACTCATATATATGATGATAATTAAGAAATAGAAGGTGACAACACACTATCAGCACAGCAAAGCAAAATGCAACTTCAATTACAGGAGTTGAATTTTTGTTTGCTTTGCTCTGTTGTAACAGTTGTAATACTAAGTTAGGAAACTTACTATTTGTCATTTCGGAGAGATGCTAGCATTGCTTTTATATCTATATTTAATCATACTTTTTTACAATCCATATCATCAAGACACTGAAACTAAAGAGTTCTACCCACATTAAAGGATGGCCACAGGAACAGCTATTCAGGAATTGCCATTTCCCGGAGACACAGATGAGAATTCCTCATACTAACATTAGTATCCATCTTTTCCACAGGGTCAAGCAATTCTTCAGTAAACATCCCTCCTATAGCCAAAACCTCAGTTGCCATTGCTATTCCTAAGATTGACTTAAATCTTGAAACAGTGGTAAGCACCAGTGCCCAAATATCACCTCTCCTTTGCAAGTAAAAAAAAAAAATCAAGCAGTTATTGAAGAAAAATCTGTTTTCTTAGAGACCTGCACTGTTTTAGCAATAATTTCTGAAGTGTACAAGGACAGCACCTAGAAATTGGTCTCTTTTGGATCACAGAGCCCAATTCAAAGGACTATGCCAGAGGCAAGTGACATGAAATGCAAAGGATAGTAGCTGACCGTTCATTGCCCCTTCCAACACAAGCTCTAGACAGCAGCTAATGAAGCTAGCAGGAGCCACCTTCAAAACATGAAGGACACTTCAGACAACAGTTAGTAGGCTTGGGGAATTTGTTGTGCAGGGATGCAAAGGAGATGAAAAATTTACATCCATCCAAGGTAGAACTGGACAAGTTGGCAAAAGAAAAATAATTCAAGAGTTTCTGAATAAACAGAAATAATCTCTGGCTCAGAGATTCCATAAGCTTAAAGTAGCTGGAGAACAAGCATGGAAAGATAAATATCTAACACTTATCTTGTTCTCATTGTTCCTCATGCAACTACTTATAGATGTTTTTGAGATGGGAAATTCTGTGTTCCTGTACACAATTTTCTTTTATGGTTGCTATCAGACAAAGGATATGAGGCTAGAAAGAATATCACTGTGATGCTGTGTGACAATTCCTCTGTTTTAAAATTAATTAATAAGCACATTTTAAAACAGAACATTCCAATTAAAATAGATTAAAACTATTTTAATGTTCGGCTCCCACCTCACAGAACTGCTAGATTGATAAAATACACCAAATTTTAACATTTTAATGGGTTTGACCTTTCATTCAAAATACTAAAAAGTTATTACACCTCTACTGGAATAACATTACTAATTGTTCTCCACCAAAACATCTACAGTAGTTTCATAGCTTTGCCTCCTACACACTGTGCAAGCCCATACTGGGCAGCAGACTAGTCTACTACCAAACAACCCCTGGCTGCCATTTTTCTCCTTAGAAAAGCTAAATTACTTGCTCTCCTTTGGGTTTGTAAGTTGTTTTCCTTCATGAAAAGGGATACAAAACGTAGATGGAAGAATAAATCACAGACATCAGCCTGTTCACTAATTTGGGAGACCTCTATGATTCTGTTTGTTTCCCCTCCACTACACAACTTGCAGTGTTTGTCATCTGAATACAAGACCCCCTAAATTCAAAAACTAAGAAAGCATAACCTGAGCAGACACATTTTTCAGCTGCCAGAACTCCACTACACAATTTGGGGAGTGGAAGTGAGATAACAAACCTAAACCATGAACACCTCATTTTGAGAAAATCTGGTACTTTGCATTTTGTTATTTTATTAGCAGAAATCAGAACTGGGTTAAGTCAGAAGAGCGAGATGAAAAAAAAAGTTTCCAAATATTTAATAACTACATTAACATCCTACTAAAAATATCTAATATTAAAAAGTGATAAAACTTAGTACTTACCTACATTTAAAAGGGCCAGTAAAGATGATTTGGTGTGTTACAAACAAATCCTTCATCCATGAGCAAGCTGGCTGAAACAATCATTTAGAGAATACTACTGCAAAGCATAAGCAGGTTGATATCAGAGATAACACACAGCATTGTTTCTGAAAAGAAACATGCTTTTTTAGGCTAGTATAATTTCATAATAGCAGCAGCAACTTAGGAGAGATAGCTGAAAAACCTGACTTACAAAAAGCCTCCCTCAAAGTTTCAAGAGGCCATCAAGTAAAATTAATCTTGGCGTTCGGGGAAAACATTAGTTGCCCTTAGATGCCCGCAACAAAGCTTGGGGAAAAAAAAAAACCAAAAAAAACCCCCACAAACACAATAAGTGCAGGAAATGGTTAACAGCAGAAAGTCAGGATTCAGCATAAACTACTTCACATATTCCCTGATGGTCCAGACAGCAAAAAGTGGCAAAACTGACTCACATCAACATTAAAGCTAAGACAAGAGAAGGAACTGTAAGAACTTCAGGCAGTGTATCCTAACTAAATAAAATGACATATGAAATGAACAATTGACATGGTACTGCATGTCAAAGTGAATACTCTACTTAGCACTTGCTGGATTTTAACAACAAATTCAGAAAGAGACAGGTTCACTCTGGATAGTTCAATGACTATCTTCAGTACTATATTCATTAAAAAAATGCTAGGATGTATATAAAATGTTTTGGAGAATATTACAATTGGTGCACTACAAACTGAATACAGGCACACAATGGAAAAAAATGGTCTGAAATGCTAATTTAACTAAAACAAAAAAAATGTGATGACAATCATCTTAAAGAGGATGTCAAAGAGCATCAGAAAGATTAGGTATGTTAACTAACAGAGATGCAGAATAATTTACAGGAAAAGGTATAGGGGGAATATATTATAATATATATGTTATAAGAGTCTAGTTGAACTCAGAATTCTAGATTATAAAACCACATTACATTTGTAGTTTAAAGGATTACATGTTTTAATAAACAGCATAATAAGCTGTAACATCAACTAAGACTGATCTTGAAGAACAGAATAGATCACTAAAAGTTTTATACATTAAACTTCTCAGCAGTACAAATTTCTTTTGAAAAAAGTGATCCCTAAAACAAAAGGAAGACAAAAAGATCCACTCTGTAATGAAATCCTAATTCTTTTCTGAAGATGGCAACTAATAGGCAGATAAAATAGCACAGAAGTTAAATTCCCAGCTCCACTACCAGTAGAATTCTTGAGTATGATTCCCTCCCTCCCCCCTACACCTATGGCTGAGGGCAGCAAGCATACATATAGCTCTGCAATAGTCATAGCACGTGCTGCCTTTAGCTCAGCTAACAAACTAAAGAAGTTTGGGGGGGTTATATGGGAGTAGCAGAGTAGCCAGGCTATAGAATGTGAACATACCAAACATAAGGGACGTCACAGAGGATAAGAAGACAGAAATGAGAACTCTAACTCCAGCAGTGGGATACACCAGCTGCAGATAGAGGATACACATTGACAGGAAACTAGGTTTAGTTAGCTCTGCTGCTCATAGAGCTATTTGTTTCCCTTGTGTTAAACAGATTTTAATACTAATAATTCTGCACACTCTAGCTTTGATAGCAGTTTGTCCAACTGGCACAGCTGACACTGTGATATGAAAAAAACTCCAGAGAATAACCTTTGAAGATCAAGCACACACTCAATTTCATAGGTTGAATCAGCAGTAGCAGCTGAAGGTGGGGTTTGTCATGCATATAGTTTACAGTATGATACATATGACAATACTTAGACAGTTTAGTATATGGATTATAAGCTTTTTTATATTACTTCAATCTGTCTTGCTGTTAAAAGGGACAATGACACGCTCCCCTTACCCAAAGGGCTAAGCCAGGCAACACTACCACTCACATTCACTGAACTCACAAAAGCTGAAAAGGGGCAAGGAAGGAGCAAAATCAGCCTTTTGGTTGCAGCACATACTACACACAATCTTTAGCAGATCATTAGACAATAACCGTGAGGTTTCAATGCACATTTCAGCTGATTGTGCCCAAAGGATTCACCATCAGCTGTGCATCCCCTGTGCCAGCTCTAATGCACAACCCGTGTCACACAGAGGCAACTCAATTTGATTTTTTTAGTTCTCTTCTCACTTAAATTCAGGAAAGTAGAATAGTTTAAAAAAAAAGTCAAAATTAATTACCAGAAAGTCAGATAAAGTCAGATTAACTCAATAGCTAGTATAGGAAGAGGCTGAGAGTCGAAGAAGCTTTTTGGAACCATTCCTTTCAGCAACAACTAAGCAGTTCATATGCAATATGAAATGACAATCCTGCAAATGACAAATGAATATAACATCCCGGGTACCCTCAGTCTTTGCAAGTTCAAGAAGATATTTTGAAGGAAGGGTAAATTGTTTGAATTTTAAGATTCTCTTTTTCAATCTTTGCCAGGTCATGCCTAACCTACTCAAGCAATTTTGTTCCCACCACACTGCAGTGTAAACAAACAATAGGAATGAGAAGTACCAAAACAGTAACATTTCTTCTGTGCCACCAAACAAGCTTTTGTTTTTCCCGTCATTCCCAGCACCCTTTCGAAAGGTTCCCACAGCCCTTGTAAACAACACACAAGCTGAGCGGGATGACTGTGCATACCTCCTACATAGGCAGCATGTAATTCCCCTAACTAGACAGCCACACATCCACCCCATGATATGGGACACCACCTACTTCTACCCTTCAAACAAAAAAAGTCCTTCCCTGTACTCCTGAGTCATACTGAGTTATCTAGTGCTCACGCCAGGCACAGCCAAACATCAGTAATGAAGTTTGACCCCCAGTTATTTCAGCATCAGCTCCTTTTCTGTTGCACATCAGGAATTACTTGGTTTCAAAATAATCAAGCATAACAGTATTAAAGGACAAATAACAAAACTATTTACAAAGTTTACCATGGTAATAAGCTATAAAGCTAGGAATACAACACAAAACCTGAAATGAAGAAACAGTATGCCCTCTAAACAAATCAAATGCTACCAGGAATGTCTAGGAACCACCCTAGCTTCAGTGCACGCTCACACACATAAAACTTACAAAAGTAAGTTAAACATCTAGACAAGGTAAGAAAATGCCATTATAGAGATAATCAGGGTCATTAACACAAACACACTTCTGTAGTACAGGTTTGTAAAACTGAAAGTTCAGACATCTGGTAGAGACCACCTAAGATTGTAGCCCACATAAGCTGTTCTTAGTAGGACCCATCTCACACATTATCACTTCCCATCATGTTAAAACTTAGTCAGTACTACTGTGTTACTGAGAGGCTACCAAAGACATGTCTTGCCATGTCTCATGAACACCAAGAGGTCATTCAGGACCACGTGCTGCACAGCTGGTAGTACAGACCAAATCCAGGGCAAGGCAAAGTGCAAGCCAGGAGCCAAGCAGTGAAGTCTGGCCCTTAACCGGATCAGAGACAGCAGAGTAAGAACCCAGCTGATACCATAAAGCAGCGGGACACAATTGCTTATCACAAGGCTGCACATCTGCTCCTTCCTTGGCCAGACAGAGAATTTAAATATGAACTAGGAGGGCAGTTTGGCATAGAGGGAGAGCAGGAGCATGGGAGGTCAAATCATTGTCTCCAACCCCCAGGACTCTTGCAACAAGTAGCAAATTAGAAGAAAATCAAGTCCCAAACATGCTGTCCCAAGCAAACTGATTACTTCAGATTCCATCTTGCTGAAATATCCAATAGGGCCTGCTATCTATCTAGGTAGGTGTAGAAACAATGTCAAGTTTCCTAGCAAAAAAAAAAAGAGAGAGAGAAAGAGACAGCAGCAACTTTGCCTTAGCTTGGTTTAAAAGATGCTGAAGATGCCCTCAAGATCCATAGAAACTGTCACTGCCGTAACTCTGCAGAGCAAAGTAAAAAGAGTTACCTGTCATTGCAGTGATCCACCCACTCACAGAAATGCTACAGATCCAAAGACATATTCCTAAGCTCTGGCAACAACAGATGAAACTGCCACAGCAGAACTTAGAGACAAATGTTATTAGGATTGCAGTTTCAGGGCCCTTTTCTATTCCGCTAGAAGATCTCTTGCTTGAGTATCACTGCATGAATTAAAACAAAATTACATGATAGATAAGCTAGAGAAGATAGCACTCCTGGCAGACTGCAGATTTACTAACCACCTGACTCAAGCTCAAGGCTGCAAGTAACACTGTGCAGCAAAGACATTTGGTAGAGCAAAGGTGTAAACATCCTACCTTCAACAAAGATCCAAAACCATGCCAAGCTCCACAGGACCATACCTGGCCACAAAACACAAGTTAACATTTCTTCAGAAATGCCTGAATCCAAAGCCTCAGTTTTGGCTATCATTAAGTGGTTATGGCCTTGAACACTGAAGAAGATATTAAAAAAAAACCACAAACCAGCCTTATAACCAATGGAGAAAAACAAAAGCATGTACCCAAGTCTAGCAAAGAAATGCCAGATTTTACAGCTACTGCAATAGCCAGTGAACAACTTGTGAAGCATGAACTATGCTACAATGCTGAAAGGCTTGCGCTTGCCAGGGAACACACTGGGCAGCTTACCCTCCTAAAAAGGAGAAGTTCAGAAAAGGCTTGAAACCTTTTCTTCCCCACTGGCTTTGGCTTGTGGTGTTTTGGGCTTGTTAGTCATATAGTAAGAGAAGTACCTTGTCCTGCAGTAACCTGTTGGCTTTTGAAAGCATTGTGACTATTGTTATTCCTGCAGATATACAAGGACACACATTCTATCTTATAAAGTGTATCATATATTTCAGGCAAAGACAGAAATATCCTGTCACATTCAGTTTGTAATACAGTAAAATCCCTATGAGGGTAGGTAGATCCTCCATGCTACTGCAGATCTAAACAAAGTTTCACCTTAAAGAAAATATACAGCTTCTTCCAGAAATACGTGTGCTCCAAAAGCACCAGCACCTGTGAGAACACACAACCTATGTGTGCAGTAAGGACCTTACGCCAGTGAAAGAGGGCAGTTAGGCAGATACTGTCAACAACACACACCCTGGGTTTCCTGTCCTTCAGAAATCCAAAGCAGTTGCCACAACTTACAACACAACGCCACAGCTGAGTAACCCTGACTTGGCATGACCAAGTTCAGAAGTACTTCTCTCCATCAAAAAGACACCCCAACACTCCATGTGCACTCAGCTCTTCACCACCACACACAGGGGAAGGCTCTGGCAACCTGTATGACATCGAAGTCTCCTCTCACCTTCCTAAGTAGGTGACTTAAGTGACTTAAGTAGGTGACTTAAGGAAGAACTGCTGAAGAGGGAGAATAACAAGCTTTGACTTTGGACCAAAAAGCTGAAGAACTGGATAAGGAACAGAGAAACACGCATTATGATTATCCCAGAATCAGTTTAGGCTTCCAGTTTTCAAAGAGACACCCATGCATGGGGAATCAGGGATGGGAAAGAATGAATCCATGGCTACAACCCAGGATACTGCAGTGTCAAGACACATTGACAGAAGTTTATGAAGAGTTTATAGGAAACAACTGCAATTTCTCCTCCCCCAATGTCCTCTTCTCCATAGCTCCAGCTCCATAAGACCTGGTCCTACTATGGCACACACCTCTTGGCTCCACCTGCGGGCAGCTCTCCTGCCTTGGTAAAGAGGCAAATCTTGTACTTGCAAAGTGTTGCTTCAGCAGTATGCCCTGCCTTCTGAATATACCTCACCTCAGCCTGCCCACACTGAAGAGCTCATAGACCATTAAGAGAAGCAACAAGCAGTTCACACCACCCATATTACTGAAAAGTTTTCAAGAAAGAAAGCAACTGAAAACATTCACATTTCGGACAACTTAGATAGTCTTTAAACAGGAAGTGTTACTTAACCTCAACTACCTCAGAACTGTCCCTCTGTTGTAAAAAGCCATCCAATTTCAGGTCACAAAACAAACTAAATTCACTTAGGCCACCTTATCCATCCACTACTGACTACAGGCAATGCTGAGACTGCAGCTACTATAAAGCAGTCTTGACTGGTTGTCAAACACAGACAGCGCAATTTCAAGACACTCATTACTTCCCACCCCCCTCAACATCCCAAAGACCCATGCCCGTGTGACACCTAAGACACACCAAAATGTTAATCACTAGCATAACAATGTATTCGAGTTACAAAATCCAAAGGTCCCTCTCAACCTTTTGCAAGACTATTAAAGGGAAATTGCATTTAAAAAAAAAAGCACTCCAAGGTAAGTGGCATTGGAAAATGTATTCTATTGGTACCAAAGTTAGAGCCCAAACCAAAAATAGCAAATACAATTAAAAGAACCTGTGCTTCCCATTTTAGGTGATTATTAGTGGTTGATCAAAAAAAGAGACAAATTCTACTAGTTCATACCACAACAGCCAATGTATATCAGGTTGGAAGGATTTAGGAGGGAGAAGAAAAAGAAAGAAAGAAAAAAAGCTGCTCTTGCAGTTACTTGTGAGCATAGCATGCACCTGCTGAAATCACATGAGAATCATACCAGCAAAACAGCACACACCAGCACTCCTCATCCTCCAGTGCAAAGCCAACCATCTCAGCTCAAGATGTAGGCAAAGCTCATCTGAGTTAAGTAAACTAAGTTGCAGACAATAAGGAGTGTTTGACACCTCCTCTTACCAGCCAAGCTGTAGGTGCTGCATTCTCTAGCCAATAGCAACATCTTCCATTACCTCAAAAAAGTGGGAAAACATGTTTGCCGCTAATTTAAGAAAAAAAAGAGCACTGGGGAAAAAAACACATTGTTTCGCCCTTGTAAGAAAAATTGCAGTTGTTTCAGAGAATGCTGAGAACAAAAGTATTGAAGAGCTACTGAATAATGAAGACCTGTAAGTTTCACAAAAATGAACAGTATTGAAGGGATGAAGACAGTTTTTGTCACAGTGTGCACAAACAGGAGTGAATGCATTTTATAACATACATGTATTACGCTTCCAAATGTAAATTACTTTGATCAAGCTCTGAAAAGAAATTTGCTATTTTGAAGTAAATATAAGAGGAAAAGAACCCACACACAACAGGAAACCCACCATGATTAGGCTTCTTTATGCATAAACTTCAGGAATGCAGGCTGCAAGTGGAAGTGCTTACAGACATAATAGACACATTACTGACAAAAAAAAAAAGAAAAACAGCAAGTATCTAATAGAAAATGCTTAGGTGCAATGCATACATTGATACAGGATGAACACAGGATTCACAAGACTGCAACAGAATACTTGCTCCCATTCCCTCTCTCTGCCCAAAAAATGTTTCCTCACAAGTGAGCTGCAATGCCTCCAGCATTCACTGCAGCCAAAAAATGTCTCACATATGCTAAGTTCTGAAAGGAGAGAGGTAAACGTGTACTTAATATTAAAGTAAGCACATAATCAAGCCATTATGTTTATTTACTGATTCCGACTGATCATAGAATGGAGCTAGAAAATTATTACTTCATTTTTTCACCCATATTGTACATAAAGTGAAAGCTGGAGAATCATGCTCCACTTACTATTGAATACATATCTGTGAGAGGCCAGGAGTGGACAAGGTTCTTCCTCTCTTTTCTCACAGGACTCAGCAGGTTGCCAACACAGCTGACGACTTGCATATTTCAGATAAGTCACTAAGCAATGAATTGCCCACTCTTCCCCTGAAGCCACCAAACACGCAAGAGGAAGTCACTAAGGGTTGCCAAACACACAGAAATGACACAGCCCTCAAGCACAGACTGACAGCAACCAGAACGGTGTTATGTGACAAGGACTTGTGAGCACAGTGCTCCCAACAGTCTTTCACAGACATCCACTGGTGACCACTGAGACACAGGATATTGGGCTAAACTGACTTAAGCCAGAACTGCCTGATTAATATCCAATGACCTTACTATCACAAAGCAAAACCAAAACAGCAAGTTAACTTCTACCTTTACATGGTTCTAGTTCTTCATCAAACAAGTATTTTAAGTCTTTGTAGCCTCTACTGTCACAAGAGATTATCTTGAAGTCTGTAGAAATGATCACAGTAAATAAATTTTGTCTGTCCTATGACTACCTGGAGCATTTCAGTATAGAACCATCTATCAATTTCCAATAATGCACTAAATCACAACACTTTCTGTAATGGAAGAGCATTTTCGAGAGCAATTACATGTAATCTTCATCATCTTTTTCAAGAATTACATGACACACACAGCCCACATGAGAGAAAGCTGAAGCAGCTCTGCAGATAGTTACTCCTTAGTGTTACTCTACGTTCTTTTTTTTAAAATGGTATGTATATGTAGTCAGTTAACAAGTATGTGTTCTTCATAAAAAAACCCCAAAAGATTAAACATGTTCATTAAATACAGCCTGAGTTTAAAACATTCTGACCAAAAGACACTTAGCTTACTTTAAAGAGACAGAAGAATATCATTCTTCTCCATTTAATAACATTGCCAGGCCAAAATCATCACACACCATGCTTTTCTTTTACTGATTCAGAGCAAAAATTCCATTGGAGTAACTTTTTCAAAGTACCACATGAATACATAATGAGAGGAAGTAAATTTTCCCATCTAACGGTAAAAAATACTTCTTTCCCTGAACTGAAAAGATACTTACAAAAGTTTCTCTAATAGTTAATGCAAGTGAAATTTACATAGTTTACAATTTATGTTTTCAAAAATTAATTTAACACTAAATTACTGAGCTTGACCAAAGGAACTAGATTGATTAGATCTAAGCTGCAATAGGAATAGGAAAAAACCTAAACTCTGAAAAAAATAATTTAAATAACTCAAACTGACATATCTTCTGGAGATACTTATGAACCTGGAACAGTGCATAAGTGCCATCAAAAGACAGAAGGAGGCTACCATTAACAACCGGATGATGCTGGAGCGGGAAAGGACAGATGTAAGTTTGGAACCAGGAAGTGCCATAAAAGTAAGTGTAATCACTGAATCGAAAAAAGGCCATAGTCCCTTTTAGCTCCTGTAGGTGTTCAATACAGCATAGCATTGACATTCTCCTCCATGCTATGGTCTGAAGAAAATGCAACTTCCTGTCCTGACCTCTTAGTTCTGGGGCCAAGAAAAGCAGAGAGTGAACTGAATGGAGAGTTCAATTCTTTTACCTCCCTTTGTAACAGCAGTGATGACAGGAAGATAGAGAGATATTCTTGTCTTAAAAAAAACCAAAAAAAACAAAAACAAAAAAAAACCCAAACAAAAAAACCCCCCACCAAACAGTCTTCCTACCTGTCAGCACACTTTGTCTTAAAAGTGAACTGCAAAATGTCAGGTGCCCCGTCTACCTTGGAACTTCCAACTGATGTCTAGGTTCCCCCCCGACTTTTCACAGGCTGTCTCTCTCAGTGGAACTGACTAGCACACAGCTGTGAAACAGACTGTACATGTTCTCAAGTGCGTAGCACAAACTAAAGCACAGAGCAAGCACACTTTGCTGGAATTCTGGTGCATGGCTTTTAGTTCACATGTATGTACTTGAGTCCTTCAGCTACTACAAATTTCTACTACATTTTCTCTTTCTCTACTTTCAATTCCATCTGGTAAAGAAAACAAATAAGAGCAGGACTCTAGCAACTAACTCACAGGAAGTTAACAGGATTTTTCACTCTTCTTTAATGAGGAACGAGACAAAACCTGCACCTTTTTCCTTCAAAGTCTTTCCAGACTCCATCCAGACAGATGTGAAGAGGAAGCAGAGATAAGGCTGGACTCATGCAAACAGCTTTTGCACAGTTAATGATTTCGGGATCTACGTCTAAACACTGTCTCATCAAATAAGGAACATTCAACCTCCTCTCTCCGCTTTCCAGTATATACTCTTCATGTGAAACTAAGCATCATATAAATTTTAACTCCTGAATAGTACAATTTAACACCGACAGACCCTCCCTGACTAAATACTGTGGTGTCTTCTTCAGTTAAGAGCAAGTCAATAAGTTGTAACAAGTTGTAACAATCTAAGCTTTGCCGTCGTTTTTGCTCAGAAGGAAATCCTGCGAATTGCAGAAATACTAAAAAGCAAAGTCAAACAAACCCCGCGCAGACAGACAGTCCCAGAGGCGACCCTTCATTCCCCAGCCTCAGAGAGTGTTTTGGGCTGAGAGCAACAGCACTTGCCGATACTTCTCGAAGAAGCAACTTCTCCGATAAACAGGAAGAGCCAACAACTTCTGGCTTTGAAACTGCATTTAAGAAGGCGATAAAGGAACTCCTCGATAACGTTTTCCCGTGACAATAACAGCGGCATTTTCCACCCAAGTGTTATGTAAATGAGCAGGCAGGAGGTAGCCACAAGGTCTATTAGGAGCCACTCAACCCTTTAAAGTAAAAAAAAAAATCGGGGGGGATGGGGGCGTTGGCGGCGCTAGCCAGCCTCGCCGCTCTACGCTCCCAGCCACTTTCCGCCCCGCCGGTTCCGCTCGGCTGCCGCGGGAGGGGGTCCCCGGCCCCCGAGCCGCTTTTGTTCGCGGGGGCCGGCGCTCCGGGCGACAACGGGGGCGCCAGAAGTCGTGAGGGAGACCCCAGCCCTTCCCGCGAGCGGCGGAGCTCCCTTCCTCCCCTCCCCCGCCAGCTCTCCTCAGCCCGGGGCGGGCGTAAGCCGGCAACAGGAGCCGCGTAGGAAGCACCGGGGAACCGAGTCCTCCTGGACATCAGGACACCCAACATCCAACTCTCTTCCCCAAACTCCAGCACGGGGGCACCCAGCTCTCCACCGCCCTGGTCCCGGGGCACCTAGCTCTCTCCCCCAGGACATCGAACTCCAGGGCACCCGACTCTCGCCCCCCCCACCTCATTTCGGTCCCGGGACACCCGGCCCTCCTGGCCACGGGGCACCCGAAACCGGACAGCCAGCTCTCTTCCGCACTCAGGTGCCGGGACAGACAGCATCGTGGTACCTAGGCCCCCACCCCCTCCTCGCACTCACTTATCAGGACGAGCTCCGCCGGCCTCTCCGCGCGCTCGCGCCTTCCCGCCGGCGAGGCGGAGCCCCCGCTGCCTCGACGGGCGGAGGGGCTGCGCGCGCCCCGGTGCCGCCGCCGGGGCCGGGCGTGGCC
>WAAB01003120.1:38479-109212 GCA_013389865.1 Piaya cayana | reverse complement strand
GCCGCGGGGCCCCGGCGGCGCTACGGGCCCCACCGGGAGGCGCGGGGCGGCGCCTCGCACGCCGCGGTCTCCAGCATGTGTGGGCGGCCGGGGCAGGGCCGGGCGCAGGGGATGCGGCGCCCCGGGATGCGCGGATTTTCCTGCGGCGCCGGGAGGGGGCGGGGAGCGAAGGAGAGAGAGAGAAGGGGGAAGAGAGAGAGCGCGGCAGCGGCGCGTACGGATGACAGCGGTAACCCGGCAACGGGGCCCACCCCCGCGGCGGCGCGCGGAGATGACGTCAGAGCGGTTCAGCCTGGGACAGGGGGCGTGGCCCGCAAGGGTTTGGGGCGCGGCACGGAGCCGCCCCGCCCCCAGGGGAGGGGGGATCTTCCCGCCACAGAGTCACATGATTCCAGAGTCACGGAATAGTAGAATCGTATGATCACATAGAGTCATCACATAGAATCGCAGGCGTGTAGAATCGCATAATCATAGAATCACAGAATCACCTAATCATAGAATCGTGGGATCCTAGAATCGTAGAATCATGCTGTCACGGAATCATGGAATCATGGAATCACATAATGCAAGAATCACATAATCATAGAATTCATAGAATCGTAGAATAACCAGGTTGGAAAGGACTCACTGGATCATCGAGTCCAACCATTCCTATCAATCACTGAACCATGCCCCTCAGCATCTCATTCACTCGTCTTTTAAACACCTCCAGGGATGTTTAAACACCTCAACCACCTCCCTGGGCAGCCTGTTCCAGTGCCCAGTGACCCCTTTCATGAAGTATTTTTTCCTGATGTCAAGCCTGAACCTACTCTGGTGCAGCTCGAGGCCATTCCCCCTTGTCCTGTCCCCTGTCACTTGGTAGTTGTAGAGAGCAATAAGGTCTCCCCTCAGCCTCCTCCAGGCTAAACAACCCCCACTGCCTGAGCTGCTTCTCGTAGGACTTGTTCTCCAACCCCTTCACCAGCTTCATTGCTCTTCTCTGGACTCGCTCCAGAGTCTCAACATCCGTCTTGTGGTGAGGGGCCCAGAACTAAACACAGTATTCAAGGAGCGGTCTCACCAGTTTTGAGTACAGAGGGAGAATTGTAGAA
Organism: Piaya cayana; assembly: GCA_013389865.1. Taxonomy (NCBI): domain Eukaryota; kingdom Metazoa; phylum Chordata; class Aves; order Cuculiformes; family Coccyzidae; genus Piaya; species Piaya cayana. Next base: position 108,118 of record WAAB01003120.1, on the reverse strand, counting down.
TCACAGAAACAATCATAGGATTCTAGAATCACAGAATCACAGAATTATATTATCACAGAATCACAGAATAATATTATCACAGAATCATAGAATCATGGAATCCCAGAATCACATAATCCTAGAATCACAGAATAACAGAATCACAGAATAACAGGATCCTAGAACCATTAAATAACAGAATCAGAGGATCATAGAATTGTACAATTGTTGAATCATAGAGCCACAGAATCATAGAATCACAGAATAATGTTGTCATAGAATCGCAGGATCATAGAATCATAGTATCACAGAATCACAGAATTGTTTGGGGTTGGAAGGGACCGTGAAGGTCATCCAGTCCAAACCCTCTGCAGTGAGCAGGGACATTTTCAACTCCCATCAGGTTGCTCAGAGACCCATCCAACCTGATCTTGAATGTTTCATAGAGTAAATACATGGAATTCTAGAATGATTTGCATTGGAAAGGACCTTAAAGATGATCCAGTCCCAACCCCCTTGCCATGGGCAGGGACACCTTCAACTAGATGTCTCTTATTCCTCCTAAATGGGAGGTGTCCCCTCCCAGGGATGGGGCATCTACCACCTCTCTGGACAACCTGTTCCAGTATTTCACCTCCCTCAGCAAAAAAAAAAAAAATTCTTCTTTGTATCTACTCTAAACTTCTCCTCTTTTATTTTAGAATCATTACTCCTTGTCCTATTGCTACAGGCCCTGCTAAAATATTTTTTCCCTATCTTTCTTATAAGCCCAATTTAAGTATTGAAAGGCTACAATAAGTGGAGTATTTTCTTCTCCAAGGTGAACAACGCCAGCTCTCAACTCCTCTTCACAGGAAAGGTGTTCCATCCCTCTCACCATTTTTGTTGCTCTCTTCTAAGACCCGCTCCAACAGGTCCATTTTTTTCCTGTGCCAAGGGCTGCAGAACTGGATGCAGCATTCCAGGTGTGATCTCAACATAGCAGAGTAAAGGTGGGGAACGACCTCCCTCAATCTGCTGGCCATGCTTCTTTGCTTTCCACACTTGAGCTTCTCCACGACGCAACCAAGTTCTGGGTGCTCAGATGGTAATGTCTGTACAGACCCCGCTGCCCTTAAAAGTAAAGAAATGGCAGCCTCTGACATTGATTACAGAGTTGTGGGCGTTACATGGGAGCTCTGCCAGTTTCCTCAAGATGATGCTGTTCATTGAACACAAGGGAAAAATATAATACTTAATTGCTGCTCATTAAGCGTGTGGGATTACTGCTGGCAGCACCCAACTTCCATCCAAGAAAAGCTTAGGCCTTGTGAAGAAAAAAAGCAGTATGTGATCGTGTCACCATCATAAAACACATACACAAGAGCAAAATTAAGATTAGTCATATAACCTATGCCTGGTGTTTCCACCCTTCTGAGCACCACTCTGCCACTATAATGCACCGGGATCCCAGGAAGAGTGCAGGCAGATGGGCTGCTCTACCAGACTCAAGGCCAGCTCTGGGCCAGAGGCTGGCTAACCACACTAAAAGATGCCTAATTGCCCACTAGCTATTTTCCATGTGATATTAATTTTTAGTACTGCCTCTTATTCCTCATCATCTTCTGCTGGATGTTTCTTCACTTTTTCTCATAACCTTGTTTACCTGATTTTTCTCTTCTCACCTATGAAAAACAGATATTTGAGCTTACCTGAGCCTCCAAAATTCTCCCTAGTCCCCACTGGGACAACACAGCAGAGGAGCCCTGTTGCTGTCCACAGCTACATCCAGGCCAGGTCCCTTCCCCACCAGCTGAAGCTCAACACCTGAATCATTGCCCAGCGTACAATTTGTGTCACAAATTGGGCAGGGGGTAGTTTTGCAGACAGCAGCCTCCTTCACCAGTGAGCCCTGTTTTCTTACAAAGCGTCGCTCACCTTTCCCACAGAATGACAAAGCAGCTCAAAGCAGCCCTGTAATAAATGCATAGATAAATATATAATCAGGTAATTAATTTAAATTTGATACTCCCAGAGCAAGCAGGAGTTAGACCTGCCTGAGGAAGACAATTCTAATACTTCCATATTTTTAAGGGTGTTTTTTCCTAAATTTACAAAAATGGATGCGCATTTTTTGTTCTCTACAAAGCAAGGAGCGGTGCTAAGACTTTCACATCCACAGTAGGAATCTCTGTCTCTTGAGCTAACAGGATGGAGGTCTCTCCCATCAGATCTTATCTGTGTCGAGGGGTTACTGGTTTCTCTTTCCTGGACCCATTGCTTATTCTTCAGGCTTTCCGTTTTATTGTGGTGTTCTCTCTCTGGCAGCTGAATAGTAGATTTACACATAGATCAAATATATCTGGTACAGGAATACTGAGTATGTATTACTTAGGAGCAAAGGAAAAAGTTGGCTCTCTACTCAGTGTAGGTCACCAACAATGGCAGATGCAGTACTCAAGAAACAGAAAATTGCTGCTCTGCCAGCACCAATGATAGCACCGAGATTCTGTGTGGATTTAATGGAAATGTTCCAACTTTTTATTAGTCACAGATTAAAATGGTTCAACACCTAGTCTTTAATGGAAATGTGTTCATGACTGACTGTACTTCAAACAGTAGGGATTAAATAGCAATTGTATTTCAGATCAATGCATTGGCAGGACTAAGCAGAGAGATTAACACTGTTGTATGCCAGACTCTAATGCCACCACACATACAGTTTCAATAAAACTTACTTTAGAAAATAAAATATAGAAGAGTTTTAAGTGTAACTATATTGTTTTCAACATACAATCCAGTGAAAACACAAAACACTTGCCAGAGAATATTACTGTGCATGAAATAGTGACAGAGCCGGAAAAGGACTGTTTTTAAGCACTCTGTTTAGAGGCTGAAGGGATACCTGTTGACTGTCTGCATGTATTTTCTTCCTGTAGCTCTTTTAATCTTGACAGACTACCATCTGTACAAGAAGTTGGTACTAAGCTAAATGGGAAAACTGCAATATATCATTTTTCACTACTCTTACAGTGCACACATGAGAAAAACTGCACTGAAATACATTAAAACTTCCATGTGACCTTGGTAACTGAAAAGATCACATGCTAAAAGGCATAGAAAAATTAGATGATGATTTCAAATAGTGAGTTAGCCAGGAGAGAGCATATGCACTAATAACAAATATAGAAGGAAGTCATTGTGATAGAGGGAAGTTGACTTTATATTGTACTATGTCATCTTTAAAATTGTATAAATAACAAGATGAAATAATCAAATAAAAGGAGAAAATTCAAGCACTAAATAACATTTGTTAAATCTGATTCATTTTCCCATATTTCTGTTTTTATCAGATATCTTTGATAAATTCTGTAAGCTTGAAGTGCTGTTTGCAGATAAAGGGAGACTTAAAGGATTGCTTTTGGGGGAGTAAGTGTGGACCCAAACAAAGTTAATGCTGAAGGAGGCCTTCTGTACAAGGTTTAGTTAATTTTCACTAATGCAATTTAAATTCACATCCTCATTTCTTTTATGACTGTTTGCCCCAAGTGTTCACAGATAGACACATCCTATTGGCTTGCAGTGCTATGCATCACACCGCCTGCAGAAACAAGACCAGAAAGTGAGTGCCGTCTCAGGTGGATGTTTCTGCATCTCTAACCTGCCCATATCCAAGGCTCCATGTGCTAGGGTTTGGGATGGGAAAGGCAGGCAGCGCATGTAGTGGGGTCACAGGTGGAGCACATGTGTGGGGGCCCCAGGGTAGGGGCAATTCCTGAGGCAGGGTTGTGGTCTGAGGAACAGACCCTTTGGCAGGAGTACTGTGAGGAGGGAGGCATGCTAGGCATGAATTCCTGGCTTGCACTGGGCTGCTTATCCAGGTTATGGATCACCCCCTGCTACATACAGGCCAGAGCTGTGGGGAAGCTGTGCTGTTGCAGTGCAGGTGTAGGAGGAGGCAGGCAATGGAGCAGGGGGTGCCAGACCAGCAGCTTTCTTAATCATAGTGTATTCTGCTATGTAAGAAAAAAATCTCAGGAGCAGACAAAAGGCAGCAAAATGGGTAAGATAGCCAAGTGACAAGGGAGTAGACACATACTTTTTGTTGTTAGTGAAATATAGATTGGTTCATCTGTCTCAAGCTTCGCTCTACTAGCTGTACTGCTAATGTTGCACCTAGATTGTCAAAGCCTTAAAGCTAAATCTACTAATCCAGATGGCCTGCTGCCACTTCCTAAATGGCACCTATCCATCTGAATCGTGTAAGGATATGACAGACTTCAAGAAGCAAAGAGCTCCTTCTTTCATAGGAAGCCTTCCTAGCAAAGTCACAGTTAATTGTACCTTTGACTCCCTGTTGACGGGAGCATCATGGAATCAAACGCAGAGATCAATATGATCAGCGAGAGTTCAATTTATTGAGCTTAGCTGTTTCTTTATAAACTCTTTTTGGTTACATACCTGGGTGCCCACAAGGGTATCTACAGTGTATTATTGGTTAAAGGTAGCCATCCATAAACCTATTACTAACATAATATTGGCTAAACTACTGCATATGCTAAGAAAGCAAGTTACACTAAAATTAACTATCTTGATAGTTCTCTTTAATTGTTTTTCTTTCAGCTGGTACTCATTCCCACTGAACTGCTCCTGCATTCCTCCCAGCTGGCCCCTATTTATCTTTCAGCTCTCTGTTTTAAGGCCTTGTTAGAATTGATCAGTATCAATGAGCCTCACCACATCCAGGTCTTGTTCTCTATAAAATCTTCCTACAATTCCCAACAAATGAAACCACTGTCCTAGCTGACCTTAGGGATGTCATTTTAAATACCCTACATGACGGAACTGAAACCTCCTGCCTCCCAGCAGCTACATATTCACTTCATTTCTGTTTTCTTGCTTTTCTTTTCAAGAACGTTTTTAGAGTCACAGTAGTGTGTGATTCACGTTTCTCCCATGGCTTTAGTGAGTACTGTAAAGCTGTGTGAAAGCAGGTTTCACCTAACTATGAAAATAAAATCATGATTGTAGATAGAACTTATTACAATCAAACAAAATATAAAAGATACAACAGAAGTGACAACAAGAATGAAAATCATTCATCTTCATTCCTGTAGGTAACGAGGCCTCACGGACATACTGAGCTCCAGTAGATTTGTAATGTAAATGATCTGTTCCAGTAAAAGGAACAGGTAGAGAAAAAAAGAACTAGCCAAGATCTCATTTTCAAGACATATAACAGCCTAGCAATTCCTAGTTGCAGAGAGAAGGTTTAGGAAAGAGAGAAGAAATTTTGAAGATGGATAAGGCCAGTTTTCAGAGATGCAGCCAGATATCTGGGCCCTATTTCCCAAGCCTACTCCCTGTTTGGGAGACAAAGTAAATTTACAGCATCAATGAAAATTTAGCCAGACCATAACTACAGCAGAGCCAAGGTCAGGCTGCAAGTAAAGATAAAGGACGATGCTGTGACAGCATCAGCTCAGAAAACTAGTAGCATAGATGATCTTACCAACAGGGAATTTCAATCTCAGACCACAAGTCTTGGTGACAACACCATCCTTTGCCATGGATATCTACTTATAAATTTCATAGCAATAATATCATATCAGAAAGGATTTTTGGATTCTTACCCTGACTTGGGAACACAGCCTCATTTTTGATACTTATAGCAATGATACAGTGCAAGACCTTTTGGGGATTATTTCTCTGCTTCTGCTCATTCTGTTATCTATACTGTAATAGTTTTGGCAGCAGTAACTTATAAAATAAGAGAAACAGTGCAATCAGAGGGAAGGTTGCCTAAGATTGTCTATATAAATATACCGATTTTTATGAGAGAGTTAATTACTTTTGCATATGTGGCAATAGCTTAATGCAAATATAACTGGAGTTAAAACACGTTTGGCTGACGCATGCTACATAATGATATTTTAGTTTGCTTGTGCTATGAGAGTGTTGCTGCTTTCTTTTCTTTACAATACCATTGCACACTGCAAGCAAAATTGTACTTCTAAAAGACATGGCTTTAAACAAAAACGTTGGCATTTATGAAATATTTGGAACTAAGCCCCAGTTTAACTTAAGCTGTGCAACACTGCAGGCTCAGATCTGTGATCCTAGAAACCTTATGGGCAGGTATTTAACTTCATCCCTACTACTAACACACCTGACAACCCACTAAAGTGAACCGATATCTGAATGTTCTCCAAATCCACACCAAATTACAAAGTTTGTCAGGTCAACCAAGACCATGATTACAGCAGGAATAAACCAGCATTAGAACCTTATTTAAAATTAACTGTGTCCTCAAAAAGTCAGGGCAGACTTAGCAAGGGCAGCACAGATCAATGTATTGGCAAAACTACATCAGGTAACTCACCTGAAAGCTCATGACTAGCAAGCTTTGTCAGTCTCTTGCTGCTTTTGGACTTGAATTTAATAGTAATAAAAAGAGAGCTTAGATATCTAACTAAGAGCAGCTACTTGTTCCCATAAAAGCCACAGAGGGAGCACAGAAAATTCTCATAGGAATGTATTTTGTGCCTCTATCAGGTACTAGTTTACAAAACATCACTTTATCTATAATATTTGTCTAAGTGTGTACTCAAGCTTGAATGTGTTAGCACCTTTCTTTAGCTGTGGTAGTCTAACTGTCATGGTAAACAAAGCAGATTTGGTGGGAGCAAATCCTAATAAGGTATCCCCCAGTATGGAAAATAACTGTGTCACAGTTGTAATATATAAACTATACTACAATTAAACAACAGTTCATAGGAAACCACAGTTGAAACCTGTTTTCAGAAACAGTGCTGTTTTCTGTGACAAGTTGATCTTTATCTGAATTAGGCTATTAGTGTTGCCAGGAAGTGTCAACAGTATCTCATCAAATTCCAGTCTTTGAGGCTTTTCTGAGATTACATTTTGCAATCAAAAATACTGGCAAATTCATATAACCCAGAAACTTAATTTCAATTAGCTTACATACTCTCCAGTTAGTAACTCGTTTCTTGAGTTGTTGTTTTGTACTTGGTAGTACATTCTTACTTCTCATGTCTAAACAAATCAAACTCTTCTGTGACTGAATAAAATATAATCAATATATAATTATAATAAAATACAATCACATATAATTATGTAGTTGCGCAGGCCCAGAATAAAAAGACTTTAATTTAACTACTTTTATTTTAATTTTATATGCATACATACAGAAAGAGAGAGAAAGGACAACTTTTAGGGTACTTAGCTGTGTGTTAGAGAAAACAAGATATAGCTGTTACATGAAGCTGCGCAATACAATCTGAAAACTATACAGATTTCGCGAGCCTTGTGAAAAAAGCTTGCTGTCTTTTAATGGTGCAAGCCTAAATAATAGATTTGTTTAGTCAGTCCTGCTACCTTTTTTTATTTAGCTTCAGCTAAATAAGTCCAGGCCCCTAGGAAGAACAGAAAGACAGCGAGGTTTAACATTCTACGCTTCCTTGGTGCTCTTTGGATATTTTTTTAATAAATTAGCAACAATTTAACAGAAAATTATTAAATTATGTAATGAAGAGTGGTTTCTGCATGGCAGGTTGAAAGCACAGTGCCACACTCTCTGGCTTCCTTTAGAAAATTTCTTTTCTTATGGGACAAACCTGTATCACATTAAGTTCAAAGGCAACCAAAATCATTGAGAACTAAGAACATTTCAGAATTTAGGCAGCACTAAACATTGGAAGTCTCTGCATCTGACAGCTCCGCTTCACAGAAAAAATCCCAAACCAGCTTTTCAAAGGCAGAGCCCACGGACATAACCTGAGGAACCAAGCAGATGGCTGCAGGCCAATTCTTCCTTCAGAGCATGATTTTGCTGTAGGTAGGTGACACAAAAATTTCTAGAAGGCTGTAGTGTAGAGGGCTAAACAAGCTCCCTAGGGAAGACCCTGGTTTGTGGGAAGGGAAAAAATAATACCATAAATTTGTGTTGAATACTGTCTTTTTCCCCTGAAAAGGGGAGCACTAAAGAGAGGAGGTGTTACAGTCCTGACAATTACTCTGATGATGAATCACTTTAGATTATTACATTCCATCTAGCTCAGATATAAAAGTTAGCAGTGTGACATAAAGCCCCTTTCCAGAAGGGAAAACCTGGAGAGCTCCAAGAATCAGCAGGAAAGGTGGTCCTGAAATACAAAGGGCAAGGGGGAATAAAAACCATTTTTAATCCCCTCATGCCTTCAAGGGTTATTTTGAGGGTCATTTTCACTTCTATAAATGGTGCTCCTGTGTAGGCTATATCATACAATGTAAAGTGCTTTGGAAGTTTTAATTAAAGAAACCAGCCTGAAAGCAGTTGCTTTCCGTAAGAAAGTGAGAAAAAAAACCCAAAAACCCTGCCTGAGAGGGAAAGCTGCAAGCAATTCCAGGATATTTAGAGGCAGTCCAAATAAGTTTTCAAAAGTTTACTGGATTCTTATATAATTAGACCCTCTTACTGACCCTGTCGTTATATTTTTTTTTTTTCAAATGAATAGTTTATGGGAATAAAACTGTTAGTCTGAGTATCCTCAAATACAGTTCTCACTAGCAAGGTGTTGCCACAGCTTTCTTTACTAGTAGCTGATATTCCTTTAGGTAATATTAACGGCTGCAATCAGAGGCTGTTAACTATTACCCAGATTAAATAGCTTGTCATTCAGATTTATGTAATTGGGGAAGGAAATAAGGATGAATTTCCTTCTAGCACTCACAGGTCAAACACTTATTGTAGCCTAGCCAAGGTAATGGGCTTGAACCATGTCATACACTTGAACAAAAGCAAGGTAACATAATATCTCTTCTGCAGCTCTGCTCTGGTGAAGTTCTTCACTATTTCAATTAAGAAAAGCAATGAGCCTATGCATTATTTTTGCTGAATTACCCCTTAGCAAAACCAGTACTAGAAACAAAAATTCCTCAGCCAGAATATCTCCTCAGTTATCATCTTCAGTGTTGCTCAGAAGGCTACCATGAAATACAACTTAACCTAATTCAGCACAAAACCTCAACACCCATGTTATTTGTAGAAAAAAATGCCTAGAGTTATAATACTCCATTGCATGAATATTAATAGTGCTGAGAACTTCAATCTAGATAGTTCTCAAACTTTGCAGACCTGTTCAGTATTACACTCATCAGGCCTCCTGGGAGTTTCTTGGTGACACAGAACTCAAAACAGTTGCTAGAGCTGAGGGGAAAACTCATGCCAGTTCCTGACACTGCTTGTAGGGCTGCCCTGCACACTTTAGCAGCAGAATGTGGGAAGCAGGATTAGTGTAAACTACAGACTCCTGCATACAAGGCTGCAAAGGAAAAGCAGCACGCTAATGCTCAGCAGGCAGAGCCTGGCCAGGTGCACACCAGCAGACTGCATCACTTCCTTCCCCTGGGAGTCTGGGCTGCAGCAGGAACCGCTCCTCCAGCCTCCAATTTGGTAATTTACTGGTGCTGCACACAAAACCTGGTGCTCCCTAGCAACTGCTGCTAGACAGGGTGCAGCCCTCTGAATTTTTGTTGATGCTGCTACCAGTAAAAAAGGCATCATTTTACTGTCTGAGCAGCTGGATGAGACAATCTGGAAAAGTAAAAAGAGTTGCAGGGGTTTGGTGTTTCACTAAAGACTTAAGGGGTAATAAAAAATGCTCTGAAATTTCAGACTCTGCTTGGCATGTTTTTATAGATGTCAGTTCCATCTTAGTTTTGCTCCCTGACTTGGCAGCAGGCTTGGCTTTGTCATATGCAACTGCAGAGATGAGGTACTGAGTATCATGCCACAGTTTTGGTGCCAGCACTAGGAGCCCCTTTCACCTCCGTGCCATAAAGCCTTGTCCCCTTCCCCAGCTATGATACCAGCAATCAGGCATATATTGGGTGTCATTGTAAACTTACCTGTCCCACAGCTGCCATAAAAGGTTTCCCAGCTGGATACGGCCTAATCTTGTAAAGCAGAAGAAGAAAGATCACACATTTCTGAATTTTGATTTTCCAGCAGGAAGGAAATGTGAAATGTGGTTCATTTTTTCCCGTTGGTCACTAGGATTTTAAGTGTTGCTGACTGCCATATGCACTTAAGACTCAAAGCTCAGTCTCTGAGCAGTGTGGGGGAAGTCAGGGGGAAGGTCTGTACCACAACATTCAAATCTGTTCCATGTTATTTTGATTGGAGGTTTTGTTTCACCTCTACTTTTCTTTCAGTGTTTATATTCCATACACAGTGTTAGCAGATTTTTATTGTTATACTTTCAGGAAAGTCACTAAATATTTTGTGATAAGTTACATACTTGTGTTTGTATTTGTGCTTATTTCTGTTCCTAAAAGTTCAACTACATCAACAAACCCCAAAGTATTCACTTTGGTTTACTTCTCTCTCTACTTAGCAAAATTCAGCAGGCAATCCAGGTTAGTAACATGTTAAGGATTACAGAGGACTTCAACAAACTAGCTGCAGAGCTCAGATTTGGTGTGCAATATTATGATGGAAGAAATAAAAACACTTTGTTGTTTGAATTGTTACACTAACAATAGATCCCTTTAAACTCTTGTGGGATGAGAAAAAGCTGATAGTTGTTTAAAAGGCATACAATAAGCTGCAGTTTTAAAGCAGAGTGAAGATATTGAATGTGATGAATCAATTGCTTAATGACACATTTTCCTACTTTTGTTTTCTTCTTCATCTGTCTCTACCTAAAATAGGTTACAACATTGTGTATCTTCTGTTTTTTAAATAAAAAGTTACTAAAGCAGGTTTCCTTAAGATAATCGAGGACAATTCTAGCATTAGAAACACAGCAGGGTTAATGCATTAGGCTTTCACTGATGAAGCCCTGGATTTTGTTTCAAAATAGCTCATATGCAATATGAATTTAATTATTCAACTCTGGTGTTAATGGCCACAATTAGTAGTGTCTGTGTAAGTGAAGACCAGACTTAAATGTCAGAGATTTCTGTCTTTTATGTTGTAAAAGAAAAGATTCCTACCAAACCAATTACAAAGAAAACCAATAAGTAACAGCACTAGCTGCTCAAAGCTTCTCTCACTCTCTATTCTTATTAGCCACAAATTTCCTTTTGATCTTAGTTAGATGCCAGAGCCACTAAACAATGCATGTGGCCAAAATCTGGCTGAACTACTACCTAACCTTTGATGCTTTGTCTGCACTAACATCAAAACCTGCCCTTCAAAACACCCTTCACCAGAACCAGCTAACAACCAGTCCCACTGAGAATCCCCATGCCCTTGGAGCAATTCAGCCTAATTTCAGGAATAGGTACCACCTGAACTGACCTTGCCCACCAATTTGCTTTAGCACGGTCATCTTGAACTGCAGACTTGAAGGAGTAGTGCCACAACTTCGTGTTCCTGACTTGAGATAAGCATAAAAGTGAAAACAAAGCTGACTGCCTAAGGGCTTTTGACAAGGGAAGTAGGAAATGTGATGCTAGTTCCCCCAGCTCCAAGGTAAGTTGCACATTAGGGAGTGTTGGCCTGATCAGACCCTCAGTAATGGCTTTTTCATCAACTTGTTGAAACTTGTATCATAACTATGAATTGGGATTGTTGAACTTGTGTCCTCTGAGGAAAACAACAAATGCCTTGGAGTGTGTCCTTCATAAATGATAGGTTGGATCAGAAAGAAGCCATTACATGTGAATGCTGAAGGTGGAGGGTTTCTAGGAAGTTGTTTTAGTTTTGTTTTTTTTTTCTCCCCTCCCTGTGTTCTTGGAACTGTTTTCAGTTGCTCTCCTTTTGTCTTAGCAGTGAAGTGCCAGATAATGAATTGGACGTGTTCTCGTGCTGAGTGTTTCTGTTGGTTAGTTCTCAGCAGTTCCTGGCTCAGCTCAGGGGTTTTCTGGACTGCTGTTCAGAGCCCCACAGGGAGTCAGGCAGTTTGAAATCTGACCAAAGGGAAACCAAAAAGACAAGACGTCAGGTTACAGATGTCCTATAGGCTAGGTGACAAGTGGTTCCGAAGAATGGTCAGACTTGTTATGTAATGAATAGTGCATCATATTGTTATTATTTGTTGCTGCTTCTAAATGTTTCTAGCTTACTAGTGTTGCTAGAAATTGTGTGTTTTGAAGTATTTCAATATGTTGGTAGCAGAAAAAAGAGGGAGAAAAAGAACAGCAATTTTAAGTGCATACCTAGAATCAACTCTGCTCAGATTTGTGTAGCCTGAAGTAGTTGTATATTGGCAAAAAGGTTTCTGTAGTAAAACGTTTGTTCCAGTGATGCAAATTGCAGGCATGGCTCTCTGATCCCGTAAGGCATTTACTGAGACAGAGGGAGACATTTATAATTCTGACTTCAATAGTGCTACACTGATTTACATCAGCTGAGGAGCTGAGTTACCTGCTTGACAACTGGTCCATCTTCTCATGCAACTCAACTCTTTTCTGTTCTTAGGCTCTCGTCTTCTGCACATTAGTGGGTGTCATGGTAACTGAAGAGCAATCTGCTGTAGGTTAAGAAATAACTGGAAGGAGTATTTCACTAATGTAAAAAACCAAGAAAGGCATTTCAAACTGATCTTTGGGGGTTTTGTAAAGTAACACAATGACAGTAAGTTAGCAGCACAGCTGGAACGTCTAACAACAATATAATGGTTCAGTTAGACCTGCTGGCAAGCAGTAGGGCATGGGTTCAAATTTGGGCAGTTCCTTCTGCCTGTGTAGGAAGGAGGCTGAAGGCAGCAAACTCTGGAAGTGTTTAGGTTCATGTTTTAGCAGGCATCTGGCCAGACAAGTGAAAATGACACTCACCTTTGAGCAGCTAGGAAGAGGATACAGCATTTGTTCCCAACAAGCTTCCAAGTACAGTGGGAGTTTTCTGTGGTGGAGGAATGTGCCAGATTATGACCTACCAGGTGGCTGGGGGGCAGTTGAGTGATTTGGAGGTGCCTCAACAAAGAGGCTCATTGTGAATGTTAATCCAGAGTAATGTGTGCTGAGGGATCACAAGTCTGAGAAACATTGATTCAAAGAAAATCCACTTATCCTTAGACTCTCTAGAAGGCAGTAGATTAAGTAAAATATGGGGAACAAGCTCAGCCTATAGCTCCCAGATCTTGGGCTTTCTCCTCTGCTGATATCCTCCAGCCATATCCATGCGTCCTTGAAAAACAGGCTCTTTTCCAAGTGCTTTGAAGACTGTTCACAGGAGGAATCTTCATAACTGCAGAACCTTAGAGATGTTAGAAACTCTTCTAACCATGTTTCAGCCAACAAACATGTCTGCTTTAGCTAGCCGCTGATGGTAGTGCAGAGTTCCCATGTCATGGAGGGGAAGTGAGATTTCTTCAGAATAAGTCTCATGATAACAAATGCATCCTGGTGCTAGGTTAGTAATCCATTTTATTGGAAATGTTTCTTATTTCTGCTATGTGTTTGTCTAGTTCCAGCTTTCATCTATTGGATCTTTTAATATAGGCTATAGATTCAAGAACGTGCTATGGTAAAAATTTCCCAGTGTTGAGACTTGTAAAATGCTAACATTTCAACTGGAATATGTCACATGGCAAAATTCCTGAAACATTGATTTATAGATAAAAATAATACTTTCTTCACTGAAAGGATTTGTACTTGGAGAATTACAGGCTTCACATAGGGCATCTGTCTAGAAACCCCTTCTTCTAAACATCCAGTGCTGAAAGAACACTTATGGGAGTGAGGAGGCTGAGGAGTTTCTCATAAGTACTGTGATCAGAAGCCCTTTTCTCTTTCTCTGTTGGTAGCTTTCAGACTGGACAATTAGAAATCAATATGGTGTTCTAGTTTTCTTTCATAATAAAATTTGTAACTGCTCTGCTTGCTTGCTTTCCATCAGTCACTGGAGACTACATCCATCTATATAAAGGAAGCCATCGTGATGCGTAGATGTCATCTAATTTCTCTGCCTTTTTATGGAATAAGGGGCTCAAGAGATGGCAGTTGCATTCTCTGGCTCTTGCTTTTCCTCTACCTCTTCTCCTGGGCTATTAGACTAGAGTCTTACTTGCACATTTTCTTTTGAATGTGTACTCACTCAGCCTTGGCTTACAGCCCTTCCCACACCTATATTTCTCTTGGGTTAACTACCTTCAGTAATACAGGTGAACGTATTTCTCTTGGCCTAAAGCACATCAGTTTAGGTATGATACTGGGATTAAGAATGTGTATATTTAGTTAGAAAAAGAACAACAAACCTGCCTAAACATGCTTGCACAGTCTGTGAGTAAAACATGCTTGCAGTCTTCTGCCCCCCTCTGTGAACATCCAGAGGCTCTGCTTTTCAGATGCTGCTGATGCTGCCAAGTTGCAATGCTCTCTCTGCTGCTCCTAGCAGCCCCGCTAAGTGTGAATCCCATCAGTAATTTCACAGCACTGACAGCTCAGGTGCTGAAGCTGTTTGTTTGGCGAGAGGGGAGGTGTGTATCTGTCCTCTGCAACACACATGACAGACCAGGCGGGCAGGGCTGTAGGTAGAGAACCACCTTGCTGCAGCTGTGGAAGGGGAGCCTGCCTCAGGGAGTGGTGTAATGCCTCAATTGCTTTTGCTTTAGGAATAGCAAAGAATTTAATTTGCAGATGGATAGCAGTAACAGCATCCTTCGTATGGGTGGAGTGAAAGATTGCTTTAAGCCATATTTCTGCTTTTCCCCAGCTCAAACCTAAGAGGAGTAAATCCAGACCCCAGTAAAACCTGGTACAGGCCCAGCCCTGCTCTGAGTTGCCTCCCACCACTTGCAGAGATGTCCAAAGCTCCCTGCAGCAGCCCTGCACTGCTCCTGTGTGGAGAATGGAGTGCAGAGGGAGGCAGAATGGGAGGAAAAACAGAGCAGCAAATTATGCCAGGAAGAGTTCTATTATATTTATAAGGCAGTCAGGTTGGGGGCCAAGGGTTGAGATGCTTAGGTGGTAAGGGAATCAATTCTATAAAACCAGTTTAGAGTGGATAGCAAGCTATCAATTTTTTTTACCCATTTTAATTTCAGCTTTATATTTAAGTGTAAAACATTTCACATGTGCAAATGCAAGAATATGCAGACTCAAAGTAAAAAGATTATATGTGGATTTTCATATTAATCTGAAAAAGGTTAAAGGGTTATTACTGAAAGAATAACCGAGGGAGTTGTGTATTTTTTAAGCAAAAGGATGCAGGCTATGTCTGTCTAGGATCAGGGATTGTCTTAAGAAGGGCAGGCAGAGAAACAGCAGGAAAATAATGCACAGAACTGCATGCAAGAAAACAGCAAACAAAACCATAATTTTGAGGTCCAAGGTAAGATAAGGGTAATGAGGTGGAATGTTTCTTATTTCTGCTATGATGCCTATGTGCATGGATATGGTCAAAACTCTGAAAAGTGTTTCTAGAAGAGAGGAAGAAATCAATAGGTTTTTATCTGACATCTTGAATAGACTGGGAGAGGGAAATATTATACAGATACCAGGTAGGTCAAAGAGACGAATGACTATAAAGTTACAAATTTCTTTTGTCCGGTTCCCCATTGTGATGTGGAAAAGGCCCTAATAACAAAACTATAGATGTCTAACAAGTGTCTCTTCTGTGGGAATGGACTCCCTACTGCTCCATGCTTCCATGATGTTTAGTGGGTAGGGGGCAGATGGACACAGATGGGATGCAGCTAGCTGGGCAGGGAACTTGCTAAATTTTGTTTATAAAGTTGTATTTCATAGAATCACTAGGTTGGAAAAGACCTTGGAAATCATCAACTCCAACCATACCTGTCTACTACTAAATCATGTCTCCAAGCACCTCAACTACCCACCTTTTAAACACCTCCAGGGATGGGGGACTCAATCACCTCCCACAGTGCTGCAAGGATGGAGCCCAAGGGGAGGACTTGGACTGACTTTGGTGTAAAGACACTTGCCAAAGCTCCCCAAGATGCTGAGCCGTTGGAGTGGCTCTGCCTGGGCAGAAGGACAGGGCAGTGTGTGCTGCTGGGGGGCATTCCTGCTCAATACACAGGAGTTGTGTGAGGGAGCAATGTGGCTTCAGAGGTGGCATAACTGAAGTGTCAAGTGGTTTAAAGAGTTTTGCTTGGTAGGTTTTTTTAACCTACATTTCCCAGAACTACACATCTTCAGTTGACTTTTCCAGTTGATAAATAATGACATGGAGATAGGAGGGAAGTGAATCACTGAGGCTACAGCAAAATGTAGGTAGAAGGGAATAATAATGCTGTATAAACAATTTTTTGTTTGTCAGTTAATAGTTCATCAGCCATAAGGTGGCAGCTTGGGATCTCTGTGAACTGACAGCAGTGATCTGTCTATACCCAAGTTATTTCAAGATTAAAAAGGGCTTTGTGATACTTATATGAGAGTTGTAGAAAGAGTCCTGTGGAGATGAATGGTAACTGGACTGAGGCCAAAACCATCACATCTCTTCTGTAGTAGTTGCGTACACCAAAGATCAGTTTCCACTTTCTTCTGCTCTTGCTTAAGATCTTTCTTGTCATAGATAATTATAAATAAAAAATAATGAACTTGGCCTTTAATGCATCTGAAGCTTTGGTGTGAAGTGGTATAAATAGGTTCTGAGGTCTAATACGTGGAAGCATTAAACTTAATTATTAATGAATAAAACTTGGTAAAAACCTGAAGGAGCAGTTTAGGACTGGTGTTATTTTATGCCAATACATATCTCCATAAATAGCATTAACGTGGGAGTCCTGTGACTAATCTCATGTCCACAGAATAGATGCAATCTGTGCAAAATAAATAGAAAGGAGTCAGTTTATTGTGTTGCTTGCTTGGATTTGTGTCCTGCTTGGACTTACATGTCCTGCCCCAGACCTCAGCTCTTACTGTGCTCCTGGAATGTACAAGGCTAATAGTTTGATTCATGCCTTCTGTTTTTTTTGCTTTCAGTTTGGCAGTTTGGCTTAAGCAATATAACACAAGGATCCATCTTTTATGAAGTGACTAGTTTTCCTCCGGTATTTTTAAGTTTTCCTACAAAGCTGCTTATCACACTAAAAAGTGAAAATAATTATCTACAGTTAAATTAAGTGCTAGCAGTATGTTTAGCCTTAAGCCTTAAACTATAATAAAGAAGCATTTCTTTGTTCATGAGTTTTTCTAAAAGCAAATCTCTACTACGTATGCAACTAATGCATGACTATACAAATCCTTGGTTTTTTTCTAGGGTTATATACTCCTTATTTTATATGTACTCTATTATTTCTCCTTGGTTGCCTCTTTTATCTGTGTACTCTGACAGTCACTGTTCCACAGACAATGATATTTTTTGCTTATATCCCTGTAGCATTGTCATCCAAACAATGGATGAACCAGCTTCAGAGACATTTCTGCTTTACTCTCTCTGAAAGTCCTATTTTTCCTCTTTGTTGTTTGTGAGCAAAGCATTAAACCCTTTGACAGGTCCAGCTATGTTGCTGTCTGAGTTCTTCTGCATTAACTTAGTGTGCAAGAACCTTACAGCCTAGCAGAAAAGAAATATTTTTTTTTCTACAAGGAAAATGCTTACAGTTATTCTAGAGGGGAAAATAAATATATTTCTTTGCTTTCTTAAACTGCCCCTGTTTTGCTACAAGATGAGATTCATTCCTAAATCCTTGGGGAAGTAAATGCTGCTGTTAAACAGTCAGGGCCAACCTTACAGTCCTTGTTGAAGTCCTGTTTGAGTTTAGGGAAATCTGCGGAAATACAGGTGAAGTTTAATTTTGAATGCTTCAAGAAGAGTCTCCTTACATCATTCAAATTAGTCTGCATGACTAGTATTGTATAAGAATGGAAAGGTCTGGCTGTAGATCCAGTGTGCTATGGGAGTCAAAACTGAATTTTCTGGTGGAAGAAGCTTCGGCTGTGTGTGACGTTCCCCACACTGTGTGGCACTGACCTGCACTGCTTCATGCTGTGGGGTGACCACCCTTGCAGCTCATCCCACCAGCACAGTGAGCTATCTCATGGCCGCAGCCCCCCAGGGTGAAAGGCAGATAATTAAGGTCAGTGTTGCTCTCCAGACAGAAGGTGTTAGGCTGTGGAGAGAGAGATCGGCTTGTAAACAACACAGGCCAAACCCTGGGGAGCAAAGCAGACAAGCCAGTGTGTCCTGAGGAAAGAATATTTCCCTTCTTTCCTGTCCCCGTGCTGCAGGCACTGCTGCCTAGGCGAACTACCCCCAAGTCCTGGGCTCCTTCTTTCAGTAATGCGAGTTATGGTTAGATGTAGAATATGCACTGTGATGAAAATCACTTCTGCAGTTGCAGATGGGGATTCCCTCCTGGGGGTGGCACTCAGAGTATCATTTTGAACCAGAGCTGGATGCATCTAAGGCAGAGCAAAGCTGGTAGCCGAAGGCAATGTGCATCTGGGAAAGTCCCCGGCAGCACAACGTTAACAGAAAACGCTCCTTTACTGATAACTTGGGGGCTACACAGCAAGCCTCCAGCAACTTGCTGGAAAGAACTCTGGTTCACTGTAACATCATGCCCAAGTATATATATGTGTCTAAATACTTTTTTTTCAGGAAATCTGTACTAAAACTTTTTGATAATGTTATTCCACCCTGTGTATAAATTGTTAATTTTTAATAGTTTACTGGGCATGTCCCTGCAGTGAATGCTGTTTGCTCTGTTCTGCAAGAAGAGTGTAAAGCAGGACAAGGAGGGCTACAAAGATGATCAGAGGGCTGGAGCACCTCCCATATGAGGACAGGCTGAGAGAGTTGGGATTTTTCAGCCTGGAGAAAAGAAGGCCCAAGGAGACCTTATAGCGACCTTCCAGTACCTGAAGGGGCTACAAGAAAGCTGGGGAGCGACTGTTTACAAAGGCTTGTAGTGAAAGGATGAGGGGCAATGGGTATAAACTGGAGAGGGGCAGATTTAGACTAAACATAAGGGGGAATTTCTTCACTATGAGAGGGCAGAGGCACGGGCGTAGGTTGCCCAGGGAAGCTGTGGCTGCTCTATCACTGTGGGTGTACAAGGCCAGGTTGGATGGAGCCTTGGGCAGCTCGATCTAGTGGGATGTGTCCCTGCCAGTGGCAGTGGGGTTGGAACGGGATGGTCTTTAAGGTCCCTTCCAGCCCAAACTGTTCTATGATGCTAAGCATGCAGGTACTTTAATCCAGAAAAGGTATATGCTTATTCTTGATAGCTACAGTCTGATTATAGTAAACCAAGTTGCAGGTAATCTGTGGTAAAACGTAACCTCAGAGGTCTGAAGCCAGTAGATGTAATGGTAGCAACAGTTTACTGTCTAAATGCATTTGCTGTGGAGGTAGTGGAGACAGTAAAGATTTTACAGTAGGCCCAAATGCTACCTAGGGGAAAAAAAGAAGAAAAAAGTTTTCAACAAAAAGCCTAACCAGCATCCCTGAGATTAGAAAGCCAATGAAATAAATCCATCCTGCATAGGATTTTTACGTAAAATAAAGGGGGGGGAGCTGAATTTGCTAGAATTACTTGAATAAGGAAATAACAAAACTGCTACTTCTGTTGGGGAAACCTGCTAGTTTTGATGCCTTGTCATACAGATTCCAGTGACAGCAGCATTATGTATGCTATTTGCTCCTTATTTCAGACTATAAAATGAAACAGAAGTTTCATTACAACAAGCAGGTCTATCCAAGTATATTTCTCTAACCCGTAAAATATGGTAAACATTAGACATCATAAGGCAGGTCTTTCACTTCTGTTCCGTGTGTGTGCAGTATACAAACATATATANGAAAAAAAGAAGAAAAAAGTTTTCAACAAAAAGCCTAACCAGCATCCCTGAGATTAGAAAGCCAATGAAATAAATCCATCCTGCATAGGATTTTTACGTAAAATAAAGGGGGGGAGCTGAATTTACTAGAATTACTTGAATAAGGAAATAACAAAACTGCTACTTCTGTTGGGGAAACCTGCTAGTTTTGATGCCTTGTCATACAGATTCCAGTGACAGCAACATTATGTATGCTATTTGCTCCTTATTTCAGACTATAAAATGAAACAGAAGTTTCATTACAACTAGCATATCTATCCAAGTATATTTCTCTAACTCATAAAATATGGTAAACATTAGAGATCGTAAGGCAGGTCTTTAACTTCTGTTCCATGTGTGTGTGCAGTATACAAACGTATATATCTCTTCAGCTTGTGAAGGAAAAAAAATTGAGATAATACTGCCCTTGTGATGCTGTATGTATGGTATGCATCTTCATTTAATATTGCTTCCCCAAATTAAATATGTAAGTTGAAACTCAGACTTGATTTTAGGTTTCTGTATTGGTATTTTTAGCAGTAATATCTGGGTGGGTATGTTTGTTAGTAGGCTCACTTTCTTTTATTTTAAAGAGCTCAAGTCTCAAATATTAGCTTTTCCTATGAATTGACATAAGAATAGATAAAACAAATAATTGATTTGGGGCAAGGAAGAAAATTAATTGAAGTAGTTTCATTCCAATTTTGGGCATGTATTCTATATGGAAAAATACTTCTGTTTCACTTTTTTTTTCAATGTGTTATGTTCCTCTTCAGTAGTTTTAAAAGCTTTTGCAGAAGTTAAAAATCACTTAAATGTCTATAAGCATTTTGTTTTGAGAAACTTAATCCTTTTCATGAAAGAGCAGCTAGTCAAACGATGTCCTGATTTTTCCATTGAGATCTTTTCTCAAAATCAAAATTAGCTGAATAATTGCTAGATATATTTGTGTTCCCCTTCCTATTTAAAAATTTTAGGACATATAATCTCTTAAAAAAAAAATGGGACAAGGAATGAAACCTCATCTTTGTGCCAAAATCCTTAGTGTGTCTCAAATGGCTTCTTTCAGGTGCCCAAATCAGCAATTTTTATTTCTCCAGGTGCCAGAACCAATCCAACAAGTCTCCAAATAGATTTATGCACTTGTGGTATGAAAAATAACTATTGAAGATTTGGTAATAAAAAAAAAGCAATTTAATATACAAATAAAACCCTGTAGAAGGACACAAATTGGGCTGTCAAAATGCACTACTTAAATAATCCCCAACTTGTTAGCATGTCAGTGTGATTATGCCTCTTGTAGCATTGTGTTGCTGCTGCTGCTGGGAGCCTTGGTGTGGAAATGAGGTGCAGTTTTCTCCCAGAGCCATGCTGTGTTTATAACTTTTCTTCATGTGTTATTTTGGATATGCTTTTAGCCTTTGTTAGCAGAGAGGGGTGATTTCCCATAGAATAAATGATAACAATAGCACTAATGTACCTATAAAACACTCTGTGTCTGTGACCATTTACATGATTGGGTGAACCAATGGTCCCAGGGCTGTGTTTTTCATTCACAGAATCACTAGATTGGAAAAGACCCACTGGATCACACACTCCAACTGTTCCTATCAGTCAATAAACCATGTCCCTCAGCACCTCATCCACCCATCTTTTAAGCACCTCCAGGGAAGGTCACTCAACCACCTCACTGGGCAGCCTGTTCCAGTGCCCAATGGCCCTTTCTGTGAATTTTTTTTTCCTTTTGTTAAGCCCGAACCTCCCCTAGTGGAGCTTGAGGCATTGTGGAAGAAGGAGATGATGCTGCCTGTCCTCCACTATGCGCCCTTCTGCAACATCTACCTCTGTGCTTGGAGGATTGTGTAGTAGCAGAAGTGTTCCCAGACCTCAGCATGTGGGATTCTACCCAAAAGCAGGCCAGATAACTGATCCAGCTCAAAACCAGATCTGAAGCAACCACACCTTGGAAGGGCAGAGCAGCCTATGGGTGACTAACTAAAGTTGCCCATTGCTGTTGTGTCACACCATGCTGCTACTATTTTCACCAAAGTTCATGTGAAGTATGACTTAAGTCCTTTTTAAAACTTAAGCACAGAGTTCATGCTTGGGATGCATTTCCATGTATGTTGAGAATCATGTTGGTGAAGGATTTATCCTACCTCCATCCCTCATCTCATCTCATCTTGCCTTGCCAAGCCAGCTGCTCTATGACCCCTTTCGGCCTCCTTTTAGCGTATGTTGGAGGAGCCACTGGTTTGTGGGGCCTCACACAGAGGCAAGGCAGTGCAAGAGGGGCAGAAAAGGGCATGAGGGAGCACTTGAGTTTGGGGAGTAATTCTGCATTACTCCCCAGGGTGACAAAGTAAATTAGGGACTCTGTAGCCAAGTCCTCTTTTGCATCTCCCTGGTGCTAGAGGAGTGTTGCCCCAGAAGACAGATTTTGAGTCTGTACTTGTACTAAAGACCAGTTCCTTGCTGATGTTATGTTTAGGTGAGAGGGAGATAACTAGTTTCTTCCTGGTCATTGCTATGATGATCTCATATTGAGGTTGTTTACTCACTGAAATGATTACATAGAATCAAGACTGACTTGAGTTTTCTGGATACCCCTAGGCCCTCTAATGAAAATCTCTGTTGCAAACATGGATGAAGGTAATGCTCTACTTTATTCATCTTTTCTAACTCTTTGTCTGGAAATATCATTCTCTACCCCACACCAAAATCCTCTGAAAATTGTTTTGGCAACTTTGTCGATTTGGAGACTCCCATTTTGGTGCTTAACTCAAGTAACCTGGAAAGTGATTAATCATTAAAGTAAGAAAGATAGCCACAGTCACCCGAGGAGAAAGTACAGGGTTTTGCCAGCTTCACCAGAGCCAGAATGTGACCATTAATAAAGGGAATCTGGGTTATCCCAACAAATATGAAATATAAAGTATATTTTTTTCCCCTTAGTTAAAATTAATTTCAAACCACACTTCTGAAATTAGGAAAGGCTACTAAACTATCCTTTAGGCTTTTTTTGGGGTTTTGGCTGAT
This sequence comes from Piaya cayana, assembly GCA_013389865.1. Taxonomy (NCBI): domain Eukaryota; kingdom Metazoa; phylum Chordata; class Aves; order Cuculiformes; family Coccyzidae; genus Piaya; species Piaya cayana. The sequence goes on along the minus strand of WAAB01003120.1, from coordinate 85,384 downwards.
TTTTAACTAGCTGGTGAGCATAACGTACCTACATGTCACATATATCTTCTAAGGTCCAAGTAATCTAAACAACAACAAATCAACAACAAATAACTACCACCCACTGACTTCAATGGATTAGCAGGACTGTGAGAAAAAGAGAACCTTTAGACACTAAAACCAGCTATAAACCTTTATTAGAAAAAGATGCTTAAAATCTCAAACTCAACAACTGAGCAACATTACAAATTTCAAATATTTACATTACAAAATAATTTGAAATAGCTATTTGATGAAACAATTGCACAACAATTTCCTGTACAGAAGGTAAACAAAAGGGGGTTTTGATAGCCCTCCATCAGATTTAGCAGTGCAAAACAATTTACTTTAACTAGCAGACCAACAGTTATCTATGGATCCGTGACTACCTAGAAACTAAAAACAACCTTCTTTTTTGCTGAGGTTAATATAAGGGTTATGTGCCTTACAAGTGCATGACTATTGTGGTATGAATTAACTGTTGGTAATGCCAGTATTTTGGTAACTTAATGGAGGACTTATATTTAATTTGCTGAAACAATCTCTAAAATGCTGGTTTTTAGTATGTGTAGGAGAGATTCTGTTTCTTTATTATCTTTTTATCCACATAGTTCTTGAACAAATCCTTGTCTGGTTCTGTAGCTTGTCTGTCTTCTGTAGGACAAAAGGTGCTCATGCTGCAAATTAGATGGCAATTTGTCTTGAGCAGTGCCGGATAAATACCTAAACGCTTGAAGATGATGTAGCGGTTCCTCTGTTAGATTGTCACATTTATTAAACATTTTTTAATAATGCATTCTTCAAGTGACTCTATTTATGTGCTTTTCTTTCAGTTTCTGAGCAGGGTTAGCTTGAGTTATGAGTGGTGGGAGATGTTGCAAGATGATGGTGAGATGCGTCACCATTATCAGGCTGATAATGAGCATATTGCAGCAGAAGCAGAAATACCATGTAGTGCATGGAAATAATAAAATACTTTTTAAAAAATCTGCTAGTATCTTATCTCCTGACTGGTTTTCTTGCTCTTTGTTTTGTGTGTTAAGAGAAGCTAACCACATGGATCATTTCAAGGAAAGTTAAGATCCATCAGCAGAAATTCTAAAGGTAACACTTGTAAACTGGAAACCTTTTGGCTGTACTAATACAGGAATAAAATAGTCTAAATCCTCTGCAATTCAAACAGTCTTTAAGTTTAAGATACTGAGATAAACTATGTGTAAAAGGGAACTACCAGAAACTGATGACGAGTATAAAACAAACAGAATTGCAATGGGCACACAAGTGAGCAGGAGAGGGTAGATATTGAATGGGGCAAGGGGGAAGAGGAGCCAAGGCAGTGACCATGCTGAAACTGCACCTGTAAACCTGGAGTCCAAAGAAAGTATTGGCTGTAACCCGAGTGAGTGGACACGGGGCAGTAGCTGAGGCAAATGTGGATGTAAAAATCAAGACAAAAGACAGAAACAAGAGGGATGCAATGGGGCAGCATAGAACCAAAGACAGAAACAAGAGGGATGCAATGGGGCAGCATAGAAACAAGCAATATCCAGATAATTTATATCCAAAATCGACCAAGAAAATGTCCTAACCAATTTTTTTTAAAACTTTACATTGCTTAGAAAGTCCCAGAATAGAAAAAGAAATTTCTTGGCATGCCACATTTGAGAGGGTAACTGGCATAACATGGTTAATTATAAAGCTCTCGCCTAGACATTCATTCTGGCCAAAATTGATTTTAAAGCTTGATATGGAAATTGATTAATCATGAACTCTGGAACAAGAGTTAATGCTCATTAACATGAGCTTACAGAATGTACATTCCCTCCAGCTAATTTATTTTTAAGTGAAGCTAAATCTCTCCAAGAAACTTGAAACTGTGCAGCATATTTTCTGAGAAAAGGTTCACCCATGAATAACACTAATCCCAAACCAACAATGAGGCACATGGATGTCACCTCTTCTCAAATGCCAGAGCAGGCTGAGTTAGTGCATTACACTGTTGTAGAGGCATGGCTAGGACAAGCTGAAGGGTCCTCAGTGTGTCAGAACTGAGCTATGCCATATAATGTCATTCTCCAGTTCTTTGTCACAGCTGTGCTTCAACTCTCTTCAGAGAGAATGCAGTGGCCGCTGGATGCTAAGCTGTGTGGGCTACAGCAAGGTAGGGCAGAAGTCGCAGTTGGACGTGAGTGCTGCAAACCGTTGATTCACCGTTGATTTCCCTCCAAACACACAGCCGATCAAGGTCTCTACGCACTTTGCTTTAGCTTGTACCGTTAAAGAAAACATTCCCTGTTTTGGGGTATCTTCAGGTCACTGCTTTGCAAACTGTAGGATGTCTGAGCATAACATCTTCATTTGTTTGGAAGAAATTGCTAACAGAGCTGCTACCAGAAAAATATCCCCTTCCTTTTTTAAATTTTATATAACTATCTTTAAATTTTTCCAGTCCCTGTGATTGTATTGTTTTAGATCAGTATTCTAGAGATTGAGTTTACTGTCAGAAACTTCTGAAAATATTTTTTAAAAAAGAAAAGTTGTGAAAGATGAACTTAAGACACTTTTTTTTTTTCAAAGGAAAAGATCATCTAAGAAGGGAAAATGAATTTACCATCACTCATATTAAATACAATATTTGCGTTAAATTGTTTTGGAACAATGAAGGAATATTTTACTCAGAGGAAATTACTAGTTAAGTTGGATTCAGTACTAAATGAGGATGGTTAGCTGTAAGCATTTTTCCTTTTATGTTTTGACACATCCTCAATTACTCTTGATTCTCTGTATTTGTCGCCTGTTAGTGACACTTAGCTGTCATCCAAGAGGCTTGCAGCATTTGTTTGTTCTCTTTAACCACGCTATGCATGATAACATATTATTGAAATATTTCCAGGCAAAACAAACCTGATTGTATTAAAAATGTATTAAGTAGGAAAAAATTATGTACTTAATAGAAGATTAAGATTGGTAAAATACGATTGGATTGGTTGTAAGATATGGTAGGACGTGAATTCGATATTCTAAATAAAGCAGGGGAAGCTTTTCATACCAGCATCCATTTTCTTGTGTGTTACATATTTAAACAACATCTGTAAGAGACTGGCCACTTAAATATTTTAATTGCATCCCTTAATTTTATATTCCTGCCTTGAGGTACCTCAGGAGCATGATTTTTTTTCAGTGTAATTTAAAGTGACTCTTAGAAGTCCATGTCTTTTAGATACTCCAAGCTCAATATTCAAAACCAGAAGAAGCAGAAATCTTATTGCTGAACAACTTGACTAGGTTGTTACCTTTAACACATGCTTATCTAAACTTGTGCTTGGTGCAAGTACTGAATTGTTCAATTTTTTAGCCTCTCATTTAAAAAAATATTTTCAAGTTGAATATTCCAGATGTAGGTGGTTGTTAGAGAACAGCACTGGAGGATTAAATGATGAGAACTAGCCCAACTAAACTGTGGAGCTAATGAACTGAAAGACACTCTCAAAATAATATTTTTCTTTTCTGCAACGCCTTTAATTTGAAAACCAAAAAGCACGCTACAAAGAATATGCCCTCCCTTGGCTGCAGTTGCTTCCAGTGAATCCTCAGAGAGGTTTTTCAGCTGCTCTGTTTGTACTTACAGCTAGTTTGTCAGTCCTAAGCTGGCACCTCCCTAGCACAAGTCCTATGCAAACCAGTGCATCATTGCCAAAAAAGCAAATTGAAAACCAAACAATGTATAGGCATGAGCTTCACATCCACCAAACCAGGGCAGTCCAGAATTGTGTATGCTCTTTCTGTATTTTACAAGAACTGCCCACAAATAATGCTAAGAAACCCACCAAACTTGGAACAGAAATGGTGTTACACAAGTACAGAAGTAGACAGAAATACGGGTGCTTTTGAGAAGTAGGGAGGTAAGGAAGGTTGGGGGGAAGAGACTTCTTCATTTGTGATTAATCTTATTGCAGAAGAAGTTTAAATCAGCCCCTCATCTTGCTATTGTGATTTCCCTTCTTGTCTCTTTTTCTTCCTCCTTGGTGTTTTCTTTCTGAAGACTGTTTGTAGCAGGACACAACAAAACCATTTGCTTCTCTTGCCTTTTGAGATGAATTGTACTTAAATCCATTTCATCCAGTATCTGGGAGATCGTTAGCTTGTGCACTGCTTCATTTTACCAGTTCTTTGCTGTTCTGACTTCATGATTCGCCATCACTGTGTGTACATGGAAAAGAAAAACACACCAGTGTCATGTGCTTGGTCAGTTGTCTCAGCAGGAAATAACATGCAAAAGTATCTCTGGAGCCCACAACAAGGGTGTTACCAGAAAACAAATGTCAGCCATGCAATGCATCAAAAGTCTCTGCCTGTGGTGCTAGATGCTGATATCAAGGGCTGAATCTGATTTATCTGACTATCAGCTTTCTTCTGTGTGCTTTCTTCTGCTTCCAGGGAAGGACTGAAATCAAATGCCTTCTTTCCACAGATGAAGATATTTATTTTTTTACAGATGGAATTTTTGAGTTAAATCTGGTGTCATAAGAGGTGAATTGGTTTTGTCCTGCTGGTTTCTGTCTAGCTAGCATGCTCCCCAGCGCTTTCTTAATAATGACTCATTCATGCCAACATCAAATGCAACATGTTTTGTTGACTGGTTAGATTTCAGTTGGCATTAACAGTGGCATTATAAACCACTACTGAACCTAAAAGGACCATTCATAGTCTTAATATTTAGCTTAATTTTTTGATGTACCTTACCAAAGTGATGCACAGCCTGGGAAGGGAGTATCTTTTTCAGTACTGACATATTCCTCACCCATAAACCAGAGTCACCCTTCTGCTGACAGAAAGAGCAGGAAGGTGCCCAGAGAAAACCAAACCTCCTTGGACATGCCATGAAGCAGGGAGGCATTTGTTTCATTGTACTCAGCAGCCTATGAAGAGTGGTGCTGAGAAGGGGACAAGCTATGTCTCTATTTGCCAGGGGAGTAAAGGTCACCAGAGAAAAGATTGGTCTTGCACCCACTGGGGCACCAGGGGAACATCAGCCCTTGCCTGCCACCCTTGTGGATGCCTTGTGCACAGAATGGGAATCCTGGCCCCAGCAAGGCTGGGGAGACTTTGTGGTTCCATGCTCAGACACGATCAGGATTTTAGCACTAGGTATCGAAAGCAAGATATATTATTTTAAATATATGTGTGTGTGTATATTTATCTTGGCTTATATGCAAAGCAGGTGACCTCTACCTACAAAGGAGCCTGGGCTGTCATGTCTTGCCTCTTGTGCACAGATCTGCAGACTTGATGCTTTATTGAGTGCACAATTATCCATAATAGGTTTGTTTAGTTTTTACTTCATAGTATTTCACTTGCCTAAAAGAACTGCTGTTTATCTGTATGTAGTTCTCTTTCTGACGTCATTTATTCAGTTAAAAGATTGGTCAGGAAAAGCAGCAGATCTTGGTCTGATAAGCTTCAACTGCAGTAATAAATAAGAAACCATTTTTTGTTGTTGTTATTTACCAGGAAATTTCAACACTTCAGATATCTTTTCAGTTTGAAATGAAGCATTTTTCAAAATTTCATGTAAAATGAAATGTGAAAAAGTTGTTTTAAGGAAACATTTAACTTGGAAATATTTCCCTACCACAGGGTTCTGTCCTTTAGACATTTATAAATTTTATATTAAAAAGTCACTTACTCTGAAAAGTAGTTTTGGAACAACTTTCATTCTGAAAATGTCAAAATGTCATTATTGAGACATTTAGTCTCAGATGTTTTCAAATGTCTTATCAAAATCAATTTATAGTTAAAAACTTTTGGTTATTGATGAACTTCTCCCCAGCATCTTTGTGAAGCAGGAAAACAACATTCATCCAGCTGCGTTCAGTGAGGCTCTGATGATTCCTACATGGAAATATCATCATTAAAATCTGAAGTGTCCTGGGTTTGACTGGGCTAGAGTTAATTTTCTTAATTGTAACTAGGTATGGGGCTATGTTTTGGATTGGTGCGGGAAGCAGTGTTGCAAATTCAGGGATGTCTTCAAGCCCTTTTCTCCTTTTCACATCACCCTACCAATGAGCGGGCTATGAGGGGACAAGAAGCTTGGAGGGGGACAGAGCTGGGACAGCTAACACCAACTGACCAAAGGGATATTCCAAACAACGTGACATCATGCTTTGTATATAAAACTGGGGGAAGAAGGAAAGAGGGGATGTTTGGAGCTATGTCATTTTGTCTTCCCAAGTATCGGCTATGTGTAATGGAGCCCTGCTTTCCTGGATATGACTGAACACCTGTCTGCCAGTTGGAAATAGTGAATAAACTCCTTGTTTCGCTTTCCTGGATATGATTGAACACCTGTCTGCCAATGGGAAGTAGTGAATGAATTCCTTGTTTTGCTTTACCTGCATGTGCAACTTTTGCTTTACTTAGTAAACTGTCTTTATTTCAGCCCAGGAGTTTCACGCACTTTTATCCCTCTGATTCTCTCCCCCATCCTACTGGGAGATAGTGAGTGAGTGGCTGTGTGAGGCTTAGCTGCTGGCTGTGATTAAACCACAATGAAAAGGAGTTACCATAGTTTGAGAAGAAATCTGCCCAAACAAAACAGTCTTTCAGAATCTTAAATTGAATAATCTTGCAATTTGAATTCAACTAATATCCTTTGTCTGAGCAGCTCTAAATGTCTGAGATATAAATCTCCTTTTTATTTGCATTTATTTGCTGTCCTGCAGTTTAGAGACAAATTTCTCTACAGTCTGATCCTATGATACTAGTCATAAGAAAATACTCTTAAATAACACATGTGCCTTCATTGACTGAAGCATATTCATCTGACAGGGCTGCTTTTCTGCTTCAAGTCTTAAGTCTCACTGGAGTACTTTGAAATGACAATATCTCTTTTTTACAGGAGGGGAACTTGTGGTAGGGTGTAGCCCAAAGATACCTTCTGCCAGTAAGGAGCCCTTCTGATGGGGCTAATGCAAATCCAGTACAAAAGCACTTTAGCAAGGATGATATTTAAAAGTAGTTCAAGCTGGTAGGTAATGATGATTTTTTTTCCCGTAAATGAAATGTTTACATTCTGGAAAGGAAGTATAAGACTTAGGGTATCCTAGTGCCTCAAGTGCCTTTTACAGTGTGACTAACTTCTGCTGGCATTAGCATATTGCTGAAGCCCACTTTGTCCTATGCTCCCTTCTGGAGTCAGTGGTAGACTCAGCAAATCTGGTTTTAGACAACTACTGTGTAGTTGCCTCTCCTTAACTATTTTCCTTCTAAGGTATTATTTATTGGTAAGAAGGGAAGACCTACGGGGCTAGTGAATTCAGGATCTTTCCAGCTGCTCAGGGTAAAATTATTGTGCTTACATGCATCTGGAATCTAGGATCTAAGTTTGTTTTGGTGTGGGGGTTTTTTGTTTGGTTTGGTTGGGGTTTTTTTGAATACAAGAAAAACACAAAAATAAAACCCCAGAATACCTCAAGCTCCCACAACAACAATGCTTTTTCTTGCAATAACAATAAGCAGAAACCTTTTAAATAGAAATAACTGCAGTGGAGCAGCCCTATCCAAAAGCTGATGATTTGACATCACTGCTATTTCAATCCTCAGCAAAGGAAACTCAGAAAAGAGGGGGAGCAGGATTTTATGACAGTCTGCAGTGGGAGGTGCAGCTTCATCAGAGGCATGTTGAGCTGAGTTATCTGGTGCTACGGGAAGGGGAAGACCTAGGTCCTCATCCTGTCCCCCCTCCCCACCCTGCCCCAGCCGCTGGCCTTGCCTTCTTGTGTCTGCTGCTTCTAAGGCATCAGGGATTTTCTTGGCACGCAGGATGGTTTAATTGTTTGTTGCCATATCCTGGCACAGATGAGCTGCTTTGCTCACTCTCCAAAGTGTAAGTGTAGCGTGAACATGTAGGCAAGGGTGATGTACATATTTCTCCCTAGCTTTCAGTTGAAACTAGAATTTTTCATTGAGGAAAATGTGAGGTTGGGGCTCTGGACACAATCCTGAGGAAACCAGATAGGTCGTTTTTAAGTTTACAAGCTCTTGGGACTGTGGTTTTACATCCCTCTAGGACCTTTGCTTGGTCTGTGAGCTATTGCCAGCTCCAGGGGAGCATTGCACAGGGACACTGCTAAAACCCTTCGGGTTTATCTTGGGGTTAGACAAACCCTGGGCCAGCAGGTCACAGCTCTAGCCAAAACATCTGACAGTGTCTCTCTGGGACCTATAGGCACCTGGTGGTTGGATGGAGGGGAGCTAGATGTCCGTGCTGGTGAGGAGTGCCAAGGAAGCTATGCTGAATGGTTGTATTAACACCTTGGGAAACTGTGATTAAAGTCAGATCAGTGAGTGAAACTCCATCTGTGCCATCTGGTTGTCTCGCACAGGTTTACAACCACAAGATTGTTTAGGAGGGCAATTTACAGGCAAAGACTGGTTATGAAATAAAAGAGCATCAAATCATTTGTTTGAGTTGAAATCAAAGATCCCTTATATATAAAACCTTTAAAACTTAAGTAGACCAAAGAATCACTCATAATTATTTAAGAGTACCTTGGGTTGGCAAGTGATTCTTTTTCTTCTTCTCTGACAGTAGGCAAACATTCACAGTCAGCTGAAAAAGGATAAAACCCAAACGGAAGTTACTCTTGGAAGTTATTTGCCACTTATTTCAAAATTGTATTGACTCTGCTGATGCAGTCTCTCTAGAATGTAAATCTTTAGATGCTATTCTACACTCGTTTTTTCCATGTAAAATCAGCATAGCGTAAATGTTATGTTTTAGATCCTTCTTACCTTTGATAGGGGCTGTCATAATTTCTTTATTATATGTATTTCAGCTGTTTATGTACACAGTGTTCAAAGAAATTATCAAATTTGAGGACTGTTTTCGCTAAACTATCCTTGGGAGGACTATTTGTTAATCTTCCACTGCTTACAATTACATCTAAGCATTATAGTCCAGCTGGGAATTTGGGGCTGGGTTTTAGGGAACACTAACAGAAAAAAACCCAGTATGTAAACTCTTTGGTCCCTTCTAACCAGAGATTTTTTTTTTTTTTTAAAGAAAATTACAACACTGTTTTCCTGTGTACTGCACTTAATGCCTCTATTTCATTGCTGCTGCTGAGCACATGTTTTCTGCTGGAGCTTACAGACCGTGAAGGTCAAAACCCATCATGCGGAGCACTGTGCTAACACAAAGAAATGCTCTATAGAATTTTATGTCCTGTGAAATAAAGCATCCCTACGAGGTTAGGAAGTGAGCCATTTGGATGTAAGGTGAGAGATCAGGAATAAAAAAAACCAACAAACCCAAGGTTTCAATGTTTCCTAGCCAGTGAAAAGCTGCTAGCAGTTCAAAATCAAGCCTTGGTTAATTCATGCCTTACCAAAGACCTGCATTTTTTGAGGAAAGCCTCGAAGAAGGATACAGGGCCCTTGAAGACTTCAACTGGGATATTTCAGCTGGGAGGAAAATGGGGGCAGAAAATACAAGATACTTAGAAGTAACTAAGAAGGAGATGAAGATACTGGTGGTTGTTACTGCAGGTACTAACTGCTCCATGGGCTGGTAGACTTGCCAGAGCCTCATGTAGAGGATGAACGGTGGTGGGAGCAAAGAGCAGCTTGCATTTCATGTGGTGGAGATGGCAAGCAAGTGAAAGGACATAAACGGGGGAGGGATTCATTAATATACATTTGTGCATATCCTGGCAGCAGTAGTTTTCAGTGGTCTGAACTATGAGTAAACATGTTTCTACACTAGCACAGTGTAGAGCACAGAACTGTAGAAACTCTGAAAACTAAAAGAACTAGACACGTCAGGAAAACTGATATTTAGCATTAAAAATATGTAGTGCATGTTCCATAGAAGTGCCTACTGGAAACTCAAAACATTTATGATATTCCATCATATGTTAAAAATAAGCTCCCACACAAACTAAAATACTACTTTGAACAATTCTAACCATGACATTTGTGCTGCTAGTGTAGTAGCAGGGAGTCAAGACTAAACAAAACAACTAAAAGCATTTTAGAAAAAGCAGTGACACACATACAAAGCGCCTTACATAGAAAAATCAATGCACGGAATGCATGCATGCAGCTAGAAAGAGAGGGATGGTAGAGGGGTTACCATGTACCATTTTTGTTCATGCTGTTCATCCACTTATCAAGTTCTTCCATTTCTATCTCCATCACAGAGGGTGTGTCTTCTTCAAAAATAGGACTTGAGAGGAAGGAGGGAGGAAAAAAGGCATTACACAAAATACATAAACACTTGTAATGTAATAATTTTGTATCTCTTTCCTCATTTCAAGTGCATGTAGCCATACTAGCCTAGTAATCTGAGAAGAGGTCAGCCCGGTGGGTGTGACTGGCATGGCTGGAAACAGATGTGAAGGAGCAGTGGTAAGATGCCAGTCTTGGGCAGCAGTAGGGTTGGCTGGGACATCATGTGCAGAGGGACTTGGATGGTGCAGTCTGGGATATGTTAGAGTATCTGTTTGAGAACTGTCCCTACTGGAAATAGAAAACTGAAAAATAAAGTAGTTTGTCTCTGCGCTGGTGGAACACGTGGCAAAAGGCCTGTTGCTCCAGTGATAAAACCAGGGGACTTGAAGATTCATCCTGGTTGTGACTGACATTGGCAGAGACTTCAAAAGGGAAGGTCTTGAGCAGAGTAACCCTTCATTTATTTAACTGCTCCATTTAGCTCCCCTTTGCTGATCATGTCTGGAGTCATGTGGTAGAAAAAATACTTTTAGAAAAAAATTTTTTTTTTCCTGTGAAGGCAATTTAATATAGTAACTTCTAGCATTGATTAGCAAGATGAAGATCAATAAAAATTATCACTCTAATAAGAGCCATGGAGCTTTTGGCTTGTTTTCCCAGCAGCCCAGGGTATTGCTTCCACAGCAGCTGGGTGAGACTTTCTGTTTCACCTCAAAGTGAGAAGACAAATTTGAAAAACAGGGGAGCAAGATGCAGAGCTTATTCTGAATAGTAAAAGCCTGTGATGAGCCTGGGAACTGATACCCTTTGCTCATGGGGCACTTTGTATGTCTTGTGGAAGGGAGGCCCCTGGGTGCCCAGGGCAGGAGGAGGCATGGCTGTGGGCAGGAGATGTTTGTGGAGCAGCCTCTCAGACACTATAGTGCCTGTTCTTCTCTTCCAGTCTTACACCATCAGCTAAATACTGAACTTGTGCTTTAGCCACCTCTCAAGAATTGCAAAAAGTAATGATGTTTATTGTACAGTTAATAAAACAGGTGGTGAAGGAGCCAAAAACCCTAATATCTTGCTAGAGTAAAAGAATTAAATAAAATTTTTTTTAAAGTTATGTTCATAAACTTTACCTTTTCACATTTTCACTTCCCAGCTCATCTGGAAAAGAAAAAAAGTTGATGTTCATAGTTCTGTTCTTTGAATATATAGGGCCCAGACTGCAAGCAAGCCTTGAACAGGGTCATGTAAACCAGGCTACGTTTTCAAAAGGCATAATAGTTAACTCATAGATGAAAATCTTATCCTGTTTGTAATTTTCAGAAGAACCCATTATTTTTAATCTTGAACATGCTAAAAGCAGCTCATTATTAGGTCAGCCATGCCGGGAGGAAACCAACTGTTAGTGTGGCAGTGGGCAGTACACGGCAGATGCTCACTTCCCTGAGCAAATTCAGGTTATGAACACCCTGAAAAGGAACCACTGCTGTAAAAAAAATATTGGAAGCGTTGGGGTATTTTGCTGCAGGCAACATGCAAGGAGTCCAGCTCTATCTGAAGGCTCTGAGAGATGCTTATGGAGAGAAAAAGGAAGGATGGACTTGCATGGCAGATTATATCTCAGGCAAATGAAGCTAAGCGAACCAGATGTCAAAAGAGGTCCAAAGCTAGTTATGACCCCAAGACAGAGTAAATATGGGTGGAAAAAATAGTTTAAATAATAGACATTATTCAGATTAATAAATTCCCCTCCAGGAATCAAGTGTCTGAAAAGCCTCAAAAAAGAATGAACACCTACATATAGGATTTACACCATATACAGCGTTAAATCAGCTTATTTTTAACTCATTGTTGCCAATTGATGCTGACATCTCCTACTTGTTCCAGCACATTCTCTGATTGCAGAGACACCCCAGGGCCACAGAGTCATCTGCTCCCACCTTGAGGATGCCCAGAATCCCAGCTCCAAGCAATAGGCACAGGACAGGAGAACCTAGGATCATGCTGCTGCAAGGCACCATATTATCCATCCCTCTAAAGAGTGTACTTGCATTTCAGGTCATGTGGAAACAGGCAGGTAACTAGGTGCCTGATTGTGAATCCAGAGTTTTCTTTGAGGGTGACCCAGTGATAGAGCTGTTGCATCCTAAAACTGGACTTAAAATCTATGTTGAACTTATGTTAGGGTTTGCAGGCTCAGGACCTTGCAGCTGCACTCCTGTTCTGTACAGACACTGATGCAGCCATTTCAGGACTGTGCTTACCAACTGCGTGGTTTTAATATGATACCTCAGTTTGTTTTCTGTGGCTTGACACTCCAAGTTATTAATTTCTTTAGTAACAGGTCCATGTATCTTCCTGAAGTGCTGCTTTCCCTTATCACAGCACCCAGGCTGTCTGACTATGGGATTCCTAGCTCATTTACTGTGATAACTTCGTGGTTTCCACCACCCTACAGGATCTGATAAAAATGTGCCTTAGAATAGTTTTGCTTGTTCCTATTTCATTGCAGCTCTGAGCAGCTTTACCTTGTGGGCAGTATAGCCAACAGAAATATTAAATTCACCTTGTGTGATGTTATTAAGCATAAAGAGAGAATAAGCACTTGCAGACACAGGGTTTTATCCATACGCTGTTTGCAGCATTGCCAGGAGCCAGAGCTCAATGCCATATGAGCTGGATGTGCCAAGGAACAGAACCAGCTCATGGTTAGGGAGAACTGCATGCCTAAATATCACTGGAGCGGCTGAGAGAGCTGNATGGGTCTCTTCCAACCTGATGATTCTATGATTCTATGATTCTGGCCAGGGTGGATCCCCTTCCTATCTGTCAAACATGCAACTACATACAAATACATCCTAAATGTGGCATCCCAAGCCTCCAAATAACGTTTTGTTACTGTTGAGCACATGCTAAAAATATCCTTCTGATGTGGGAGAAGACAAATTTACCTTGTTTAGTCTTTTTCCTTTTCTGATGTATTACAAAAAACATGATCAGGAAAATCAGCAGGGCCAGCAGCACGACAGGAACAACATATGTCAACACAGACGGTTCTGCTGCTTCTATGCTGTCCTGATTGTCCACAGCATTCAATTCAGTACTTAAAGTACTTTTTGTTTCAAAACTGCTTTCGGTAACTCTTACAGTGACAAGTAGAGGCTCAGTGTTGCTCTCAGTCGAAGAATGTGTCACAGGAGGCATCACTGTAATGGTGGATAATATCGGTGATCCATCTCCAGAGCCATCATTGTCAGAACCTGCCAAGTATATGAGGAAAACTTAATATATGGGGTTTATTGTATTAACAGTGAGTCAAAGCATAGAGCTTTAATATTTATTTTCACTTGCTGTCTCAAAAAATAATTGGCAGATGCACTGTACACAAAGATTTGAAATCTTGGACATGAGTTCTAAAATTATATTGCAAAGTAGTCACAAAATCTTACCAGTCCTGACCATGTTCTTCAGTTTGCTTTTACTGGGACACATCAGCATGCGTGGTCTGTCTGAATGCAGCTATGTTGCACAGACTTTTTTTCCTGCAGGTTGGCATCCGGTCTTGCTCTCATGTAAAAGTCTTCTGCTTCTCAGTAAACCCGTAACATCCTGCTTTGCAACTCAGCCTTGGCCATTATGGCCACAACATCTGTCATCCCACCCTGTTTACCCAAGGAGTTAGTAATCCCTTTGGGGAGACCATTATCACAAGCTAACCAGTTCCTCTGGCTCGCTCATCTCCCTCTTTCTGTGCCTTTCTCAAATTGTTAAATTGGTCTCGCTGTGAAAAACAGAACTGGTGAGAGGAAGTATGAAGCCTGCAGAAGGTGCTGACTTTCACTTCTACATGGACTAGAAGAGGTAGTGATAACACAGCAATTTTACTGAATAAAAAAGCAATTAAGTGCTCCTCTGTCTGATGCAGTAAAGAGCCAGTGCTAGGTATTCTGCACAAATGCTGAGACTGGGGATTTTGAATCTTGTTTTGGGTTTGTGTTTCATTTAGCATATATTTTGCAATTAAGGTGGCTAAAATCTGGTATATTGGTAATAGTGGAACGATATTTTTTGCAGCTAATTAAATCCATGTTGACTGTCACAGAATTTAAAGCTTAGCAGAAGTACAGCAAATTCTGGACTTATACTGTATTCCATACCGATGCCAAAAATCCCATTTTAGACAAAGGTGCAGGACTCAGTCCATAGATAAATTACACCAACACGTTTCCAAGTGCAAAACCTTCAGTAATTTTCCTAGCATGAAATTAAATGACTTCTTCTGTTATCTGCCCTTTCAGATACAATGCTGGCATGGTGCAGCTCTCATTTGATGCAATAAAGCAGGATGGGATTTCGTGACTTTTGCAATGACATGTTTCTCCCTGCTCTTGTAAAGTGTTGGGCAGCCATTGCTTCCACTAGAGTTAGCAAGAGTTTAAAGCTTTCAGCATCTCGGTGCTGGCATTTCAAATCTCACGGGGCTGGAACCAAAAGTACTTAGCATTTTAAATGCTTTTGTAAACACATTAATCTTCATAATGGCCCCGAGAGATGAGCAGTTATCATCTCCGTTTTACAAATGAGAAATTAGAAGGACAGCATTCTGTCCTTCCCAGGGACACCAAGTGAGAGAGGAAAACTGGGATTAGAGTGCTATCTCTTGCTTAATCCACTCTGCAGCGTCTCCTGTCAGATTTGTCTCAAGAAGGAGATGAGTAGCTCACGAGACTGTGCTCCAGGAAACCCAGTTTCGAGCAACTAAAATGATTTGAGTGTGACAGCAGTGATTTATCTGGAGTTTTATGCTGTGCCTATCAGTCAGGCACCCAATTGTTTCATCCTTTCCTAAAAACTATGACAAAAATAAATAACACCTTATGCTTGAACATAGTATTTAATACTGCAAAAGTCACCAAACACTTTCACCACAATATGACAATGAAAATGTTAGCTCTTCAGTGGCAAAGCACTTCCTACTGATAGTCTATCTGTCACTTACTTCTGTGTTTAGTGTTTCAGTCAAGAGTAAAACAGATCTCTGCCTCCCTTGCAGGTAATGACCCCTTATGGGTGTTCTCCTCCATCTTTTTCTGTGCTCTTCTGGCTCTCATTAATCCTGTTGTAGAGGACAGGAGGGACAGCTCCTCTTCCTTATTAGTTTGGCCACTTGACTTTTCTTTCCTGAGGTAGTTTATAGTCTGCAGTGCCTTCAGCCACTCCATTGTGATTGCTGTTGCACAGAGCAGTGAGATATTGCTAGAGATGGCCATGCCATAGAACATGACGTGATGGACCACCTCAGCCTCAGCAAACTGTTTTGAACACCTTGCTTCATTCTCCTCCTCTGGTCATCGTCCTTGAAACCTGTCATCTGCCTCATTTAATACACTGACAAGGACAAACCCATTGCTAAAGATAGTACAAACGGGAAAGGGTATAAGGAAAATATCATATTTTTCATTTATTCTTTAGGGCTAAACCGGATTTTTTCAAATGTCTGAAGTATGGTGTGACTTTAAAGCAAGAGCAAACAGGCACACTTCATCGACTGCAGCAGTGTGTGCTGAATTTCATTTCCAAGAGAGACTTTTTCAGTGTCTCTAGTACTTTTTATTTGCCTGGTTTTGAGTTATGCAGCAGATTTCAAACCATTTGTCTCTGTATGAAATAGAATTACCTTTCCTAGTCTCTAGGTAAAGAAAATAGCAAATTGCAGGGAGTGACCTTGCTGCCATGTATTTCTGTTCACTTTGCATAATACCAGGGACAAAACAGCATCTCTCCTGTGAACGCCTTTTCCTCTTACAAAGCTATTTTCTCCGAGTGAATTATGTATGTCTTTCAGAAGAAGGGCAGCCAATTGCACAATGTTCTTGCAAGGATATTGCTCATGTTTCCTGTGCTTCACCTGCTGCCTCAACACACCTTCCTCCTGCTCTTCTGCTCATCATGTCTGAGGACCAGACCTCAGACCAAGGGGTTCCCTTCCCTGTCACGCAGGCACTGCTCTCATTCTTGGACCACACACGCCACAATTTTTTTTATGCAGTAGGAAAATCACAACTTGCACCTGGTTGGGCTTGCGCCAAGGAAGAATTTGTACCTCCAACCCTATGGAAAAGGACAGACTTAGTCCTGCTAGTGCAGACGCAGCACTCGCTGCAGCCAGCTGCCTGGGCCACATGAGACCCACTGGCTGCACAGTAGTTGTAGTTTTTTGTAGTGTCTCAGTTTTAAGTGCACGAAATAGCGAGCGGACTGAATTGCAGCTGCCCCTAGCAGCCGTTTTGTAGGGTGACTGAAAGCTGAAGGTTGCAAGGTTTGGAGCAGGGCAGGAGAGTACCTGAAAGTCAAAGATTTTATGGCATGCTATTCAAACATTTTCTCCAGGCTTGGAGAGAGCCAGATTTGAAGTGCTCACTCATGCCATGAACTGTCTTGTCAGCCATGCTTAGTTTTCATCTTGCAGAGTTCTACTACCACCTTCCATAAGGAATTCTGACCATAACATAACTTAATGTAACATAACACAACACAATGCAAGACAACATATGGAAAAACAAGACCAGTGGAGAGGAACAAGGAGCAAGTCACATCTGATCATGTAGATAACTACTTGGCTTTGCAAAGCTCGTGCCCTTCCTCTTGCAGAGTTCAGCCATGTGTGGTTGGCTGTGTTCTAACATCAGTTCTTGGCCTTCCGCACATGCAGGTGCTCATGCAAAACAGCACCAGCTTCAGCTTTGTCTGGACTTCCTGAGTCATGAGTGCTGGCAACTTCTCACCACGGTGAGGGAAGTGGGAGCTTGCCACAGCTTCAGCCCAGTCCATACTGCCACCTCCCATGCTTTCAAGAGCAGAAGGGAGAGGGGCTGACACACAGCTGTGTCCCACCCTGATGAGGAGCTAGACCCAGCTGGAACTGGAAGCAAAGAAGTTGGAACTGGTAGCTAAGACGTCCTCAGGTTTCCACCACTGCAGTACTAGAAAACCAAAATGCCTGAGCAAGCACTAGCAGCAGCTCAAAAAGCACTTCCATTCTTTCCAATTACGAAAAGGCTATACCAAAAAGCCTATACTTTATACCATGCAGCTACTATCATATGAGTGTTATTCAATGTTTTCTACTTCAAAAATATGCTTGGATTACTGATGGACTTAGCATGAGTCTTGGAGGTACTCCCAAGCCTGCCTTTCAAAGGAGAGAGGAGGAGTTGAATATACTGAGCAGCTTTACAGGCTGGAGTCCAAACAACTGCATCTCCAACAAATAAACAACATTTCTGTTATTGCAGCATTTCTTCCTCCGAGGTTTGTGCTGCAGCACTTAGAGGTGGCAATATGATTTTCTTGATGAAGTAAGTGGGCAAACAGGTTTCTGATTTCAGTTGGATGTGAGGCAAAGGAAAATAACCAGCAGTCAGCACATTCAGTTCTGTTGGAAGTCAGCAGTTTCCCTGCTGTCTTCTCATCAGACTTGAGGATTGGGGTCTCTGAAGGGAATTTTTCAAATTACACTATCGTACTTTCTTACACAAGGGACACAATAGGGGAAAAGCAAGAGGTAAATTAATGAGATAGTCAGGTGTATTGGTTTGAAAAGGCAATTCTTTATTTCTCAAAAATTTCCTCTAAGTTATAAAAGTGCAGTGAAAGGAAGGCTCACAAGAGGGTGACAAAGCAAGAAAAGGGTATAAAGCTATGTGTGCTGATGTAAAGCTACCACATCCTATACTACTCCGCTTCATACATGCATTCCTTCTAGTGGTATAGTCATATCACTCCATGTGGTCTGTATGATCCTCTCTCCTACTGCTTGACTCAACCCTGTTCTGTTCCTCTCCCTGCATTTCATGTTGATGTAATTAGGGCCCTTCCTTGCTGTGGCCAAGACTTGCTCAGCTGCCTGTTGCAGCAGGTCCCGCCTGCTAGCCTGGCTAGAAGAGGAATCTTTAAAAGCCTGCAGGCTAGCTGTTGGGCGTACATGCTTTTCTGACGAAGGAGTACAAACATTTCAGGATGGCTAATCTGTAGACAAGATCCTATTAAAATGGAGTGCTTAGAAAGTGTTATCTAGGTATTACCTGAAAGTGGAAATGACTGTTTAACTTAATTTCTAGACAACGGAAACTTTTTTCTCCTCACTGTACTTCCATTCAGCTGAAGCACTGGTGTTGCAAATTTAGTCACATGTCTTAGAGTCAAAGTGTGAACCTGTACTCAGCCCAGGTACTAAAGATTTTGAAGGCCAATTTAAGCATTTAGTTGCATTTATTTAAGCTCATGGCCTTCTGGTTCTGCATCAGTGATACCCATGCGACCTCCCTGTGATGCCAATATCTTCGTGCTCCTTGCTCTCTGGAGGACCCTGAAGTTAAAGATTCAAAAGCTTGAAAGGCTTTCCAGCTGCCATAAAATGTCTTGAGAGAAAATAGACTGGGGTCACAGTCCAAAATTTAGTATACAATCCTGTTGACATAAGGGAGAGATTTTCTGAAATGCCCCTGAAGCACTTGAATAAAATACAGTGGGAGTTTATGTATGTGGATGAAGGGATGGATAGGAGTAAATATGTACAAGGAATTTGTGTTCAGCAGAAAATGTTTTCATTTGCTTTTTAGGGAGCTGTACTTTGGAAAGAGAGGATGTGGAAAATTGTCATTTCTTATATTGTTGTTTTGCTGGAAAATTGTTACAGGGGACTCTGATGGGTTCAAAACCATTCCTAAGTTCATTACTCAATGGAAGAATGTGTAAAATATATCAGTCCCGTGGAGACTTTGGCTTTGTAGGGGACTTAACTTAAAAGGCATTTCTGTGCAAGAGAGAGCTGCTGCCTGTGCTCACAGCACAAAAGGCAGAACGTCTGGGTCTTTGATAGCAATGTCTTTTTGAATGACAGCTTGAAACAATAGTGCAGTGACACAGCAAAAAGAAAGCACTACCTGCAGCCACCCCAGCTCTTCACTTAAGAACCTTATGTGCTTTACTCTTCTTCTCCTTCGCTTATTTTCTTGCTCCCAGAGTCAGACCACTTAGGCTGCAATTTCCTGCATGTTTCACCAAGCATGGAGGGAGGTGGTGTACCCTTGGAAATGCCCATAGGGTCACAGCCTTTTCCCATAAGCAGTAACCAGGGCCTTAATACTTGTTTCTAGGATCAGCACATACTTAGGTAAGTCTTGAAGGCTGCAGCAAGGCTGAACAGCAACCAGCATTGTCCAGAGCAGGGAGTGCCACTGCTGGCCCTCAGCAGGTCAATAGCAGGGCTTTCCACCTGTATAAGGCAAGTGGATGGGCAAAAGGAAAGGTGTAAAACTCAATATCCCCTCAGAGTGGAGCAGGGAGAGGGCTAGTACCCAAAGCTGAGACTTCAGGCATGCCCTTATTGCTACTGGCTAGGTAATTGTAACAACCAGCAGAAAACCACCTGTTAATCGTAATCCAAATGGCAAGTCTTAGGATTTTATAAGGCTTTAGCATGGTATGAGAACAGGACTTAAAAAGGCTTCAATCTGTCTGTGCTGCTGGATTTAATCATACTTTTATCACCTATTTTGTTTCTAGACAGTAAAGGTGAGACCTGGGAGATTACAGAATGACCTGAGTTAGAAGGGACCCAAAAGGACCATTGAATCCAACTCCTATCCCTGCATATCCTCAAGAACTTCTGCCCCCTGCTCCAGCAGACCTCTTCAAAGGTGAGGACTGTGTCTGGGACTGGAGGAAAACCAAATAAAGCTCCTCTAAAGGTCCCACCCTGTTGATCTGTGAGCAAGCAGGGGTGAGAGCAAAAGGGTGAGAGCAGGCTGCCCAGAGCAAAGGGGTTCTTGACCAGTGCCTGTGGGGTATATAAGCCCCTACATAAACTTTCCCCACTCCAGTTCATGTTCAAGGCCAAGGCCCAAGTTCACCACTTCCCCCCATCACACCCTTGCAGCCAGAGTAAGCCCAGGGAACATTTTCAGACTGGCTGCACAAACAAAAGACACATTTGAGTAGGAAGCAAGAGTCCCTGCTCCTCTCTGTGTGGATGCTCTGCTCCCCTTCCCCAGCAGCAGGGAGCTGGCTCAGGACAGCCAGGGCTGACAGCAACTGGCGAGATCTCTGGGAGGACTGACTCACTCCCACGGAGGAACTGTTCCAAAACCAACCAAAATTTAAAAGTGGACCTACAGGTAGGAAGCCTGTAAAGACAGTGAGGAGTGTGTTGGGGCATCAGCTATGTGGCATCTGCCTGATGTTTTGTGCAACCTTTAAGGCCAATAACAGAATGAAACTGAAATAAAACATATCAATTTTTAAAAGGGCTCGGGCCAACTTCTTCATCTTTTATATATGAATAAATTAGGGTTTCATTTCTTTGCAGAGCAGCACAGGAAGTTATTAAAGGTGCACTTTTATTGTCCCTTGCAAAGAAGGGGAGGAGGGAGGACACCTGTGTTCTGATGGGTGCGTGACTAAGGCATCTCTCCTCTTCTTTGGGACCTGTGCTTTGCTTGTCCATGTTGGGATTTTTTCCTCTGACCACTGATTCTGAACTATGTTCAGTGCTTGCAGCATGTTTCCTAACGTGGCTGTAATGCAGCCAAGCTGCAGTAATACAGACAAGACAAAATCCTTTTATACCTTACTAGTTTACTTTTACAGCTAAGCAAGGCTCCCATGCTCGGATCCTGCAGGATAGTACTGTCTTTCACAGGAAAAATGGCACCAAAAAAACTATTGCCCAACCCCCAGTGGTCCAGTGGTACCAGCGAGTGACCATCCTCACCCCCAGCTTCTGGAGAGCTCCCACTCGCTCCAGCAGTACAGAGGGAGCAAGCACTCCCTACTCCATACTGTGGCACTTCAGCAGCAATTTGTTGGACACCAAAAGGCATATAAGCACCACCTGGCAAGGTTTTACTGTAAGAGCTGCCTGTCTTGCACAGCTGCTGGTTGCCAAAATACCAGTGGAACAAACCCCCTCCTGCAAACAGGTGACAGCCTCGACAACAACATCCCTATGCATTTTGTCCTAAGTGACTTTTCCGCTCACAGTTCTTCCCTTCAGGAGGTCAGGACCTAATTCCACTGTGCTGATCACTTCGTTCTGTAGCTGAGAATTCAAAATATTTGTCTCTGGAATTGGCTGGGTTTTTTTTAAACTGGTTTCAGTGCACCTGGTCTATGGAAAGTGGCAGCCATGTTTTGAATGGAAGCAGTGCTCCGGTTTTAATTTTACTATAAAATGCTGATAGTACACATGTAAAGCTAAAAAAGTACAACAAATAATTAAAATTAGAAATATAATGCCTGGTGGGCCAACACAGAAACTCCAGTTCTCTACATACCTGCAGTTTAGGAACTGTAGGAATTGTAGGATCTGGCTGCTTCTGTTCAGGGTTAGGTCTAAGGAAAAAAAGTCAAAGCTTTGAAAATGTTAAGCAGCTGAAAAGAGAGCTAAAAGAAGCAGAAAGCAAGTCTTCACAGTTCCTCTCCTAGCACTCAGTTTGGAGGGTGTTGCCCTCTGACTCGTTCCCATTGCTGCAGGCACAAGAAGGAGAAAGGCACTTTCTTACTCACCATTCCCATCGGATCCTCCGGAAAGCAACAGGACAGAAAGCAATGCGATAAAGTTTGGGTTTCGCATGTTACCTTGGTGGCACTCCCACCCAAGGGGTGTTTGGCTGTTTCCCTGCTTCACCCGAACATTTACGTTTCCTGTTTCCTGCCAGGGTGCATCTGAGCTGCATTTCTGCAGGAGATGGACTCCCTTTGATGGGTTTTAGGAAGTGATGTAATTCCGTCTGGGCCTGTCAAGCAAGAAATGATTGCAAAAGAAAGGAAAAAAAAAATTGCTCTTCAGCTTGGCTGAAGTACCTTTATGCTGTAGATGAGCCCACTCCTACTCTCATTTGTTTTTTGTCTCCCAGCTTTACTACCATCTGTTTTCATCTACCTGCAGCATCGTGGCACGAACATCACACAAATACAAATCAGACAGAGATGATCATCTATGCGTGTTAGCAGGAAGGCTTTAGTTTGCTTTTCAGGGTGGCTGAGCAAGCAGATTTCAATAATGCCTCCCCCCTGCCTTGGTTTTCAAGCTCTGATTCTCCCTCCAGCACAGCGGGACACTGAGTGCATTTATGATCCCAAAAGGCACGCTCCAGGCAGGGCTGCCTGCACAAATGGGAAAACTCTCTGTTCACTTAGCAGCCTGTAACTGAGTATTTCAGGTTGGTTTGAGCTGGGGAAGAGGAAAAAGCAGAAAACCACACCATTTTTTGTTAGAAGCAGGTGGCTTACCTGGAAAGCACTCTGATGCCAGTGTGACGATGTAGATGACAGTAGACAGAAGATCTTGAGCCCCACCAGGATACCCCTGATGTTGGGGTCTGTGGTGCTACAGTTGTTGAATGTGGTGATGGGGCAAGTGTCTCCTGCCTCTCTTCCTCCCTCATCCTGATTTTTGCTCCACCTCAATGCGCTCCAGCTGGGTGTGCAGACCCCAGGTCACAGTTGTGCTCCCTGCCGCTGCCCCATCCTCTGTGCCTCTCACACCACCACCCGCTCCCTCAGAAACACATGGGGGCTCCCACACATACTGTTTCACTGGGTAAGAACAACAGAGAACCTCAACATTAAAGCCAATGTTTTCAATCTGCTCGCTATATGGTGTGGGACTAGTCGGGGCTCAGAATTTGGACCTGGATCTAAACCATACTCGTTTCTGACAGGTGAGGGGGAAGAGGAGAGAGAGAGGAGCGTCTCTTATTGGACCATAGGTTTGAGTAGTTCCACTGTAAAAATAAATGCTAGGTCTGAAATTTATTCCTCTGAGTCCAGGAGGGTCTGCATCTCAGATTTTATCCTGGAGCATCCCAGATTTGAGACATTTTCAATACTTGCATAACATTTGCCAGTAATAAACTAAGGAAGAAGATACGTATGCTGCCCTCATAACAGCTTCATGGTACTTGGCCCAGACATTAATCTGTGTCAAAATGTAATTTCTGGTGAATTAGTTGAAGCTGGCAATGATGAATCTTTCTGTTTGGATTGGTGGATGCTGCTGAAGTGACCAATTGTATACTCTGTTTCTGCAGCTAATAATTTCTCTTAACACACTGATGCTTTTGTAGGTCATCAGTTATAGCTTCTTGGCTTGAATAGCTGAGAAATAGGTCAGTGATTCATTTAAGGACCAGCTTGTTAATAGATTTAAAACAGTTGAATGATTAGGTAACTAAAAATCTGAACTGGTTGCTTTGTGTTGGCAATGTACTGTTATGCACTTCATAAAACAGTGGGGAAAATAGCAAATCAAAGTTAGAACATTGCAGCTACAAAAGATAAAGGGGAGATCAGAGTTATGAAAACACTGACTGACTAATTAAATATTTATAGGAGATATTCTTTAACATGATGTCATGGCCATACATGATCTTACTTACCAGACAGAAGTGTTAGAGATGGGACTTGTGATTGCTTTTAAGATTTTACTGTTAAAGAACTACGGAAGTTCCAAGTATTATTAACAGTGTCTAATTAATATAGATACTTTCAATTCTAGAAGTGCAGAAATTGAAGCTACCTGGGCATTTCCTATGTGCTCAGAGGTGCTGTGGCTTTGACTAGTCCAGTGACAGGAAAAACTGGTAACTGGCCATAAAGGCAGCACAGACAAGGACTGTTTCCATTTGGTGACCATAAACTCAGTTCCTAAGGCTATTAGTACTGTCCAACCACATCTTAGCTTTAGTCAGTAGTAGGCAAAGTCATGCTTTTTAAGAGTATTTTTATCTGTCATTGATTTCATGCATAAAGGGTATGTTATCCTCCTTTCCATTTTTCCCAAGTTTTCCACTCTCAGTCTTTCAATAGCACATGGGCTACAAACATTTTCTCTCCGTTTATCCTGCTCTGTGTACGTGGCTGTTTTGCCCCATTGTGTAGACTTAGACCAGCTCACTCATCCTCTACTGAAATATAAGCATAGATAGAAAGGCTGGAAAGGAAAAGAGGAAAGGATTTGTTATTTTTGCTTCATATCTTTGCTGCATTTTATCCCGTATCTCTAATATACAAGACTGTGTCCTCTCCTCTATTCCCTTCAGTCTTTCTACACGAGTTGTAGAATTTCCCACTTGGATTCCCATCAGCTACTTTTGACACAGGTCAAAAGAACTTATTGCTGCCCCTTGAGACCAAGATAGCTACCACTCCTGTACCAAATTAATGATTTCCAAGGAAAATTAAAGTTCAATAAATGTGACTTCGTGCCATGTTACATTTTAATTAAGACTTCAGAGTGATAAAAAGGCAATTTGGCACATGTTTGATTATTTTAAATAATAAAAATATGTAGAGAAAGAGGAACAAGGTATTCTGGATGCTGATGTATCAGACGGTCATGGAAGGGCAGTTATCTCAGTCCATCACCACGAGCACTATGATCGTGCTCGCCGTGAAGCACTCCTAGAGAGCCCTGTTTTGGCTGTGAGGGAAGACAGGTTGGTGTCTTTGCCTCAATCAACATCTTCAGCCGCGTGCCTCTCTTCACAGTAACAAAAAGCTATAGTGACAACCTTGCTGAAAAACTAAAACTTTTGCATTTGGAAACCCAGATGCCTCTAGTCACAGATGATTTTTCTAAGAGGGGCAGATTGCATCTGATAATTTCCTAGTTTCTAGTGTATTTGCTATGGTCCACAACACACCTTAGCAAAAAGAAATGTTTTTAACACATGCATCAACTATGTTTCCTGGGTCTCTTCAGCACATGTTATCCACCTGTAAATATCGGTGCATGTTTTTGGTACTGTTTCATCAATTTCTATATTATAAAGGGCATTTCTAACCCCCTGCCTAGGCTGTTTGCTAATATTCTTCCCTAATCAGAGAAAAGTTTGCACCACTGAGATTACAGGATGCCATCAGTGTGACATTTTCAGAAAAACAGAAATGTTTTGTAACACTGCAGACATTTGACTCACACTCTTCTTGTTCCTTTTTTTCTGTGAAAAATCCTGCACAACAACAAAAGCAACTAAACTTTGAAGAGTGATGGAACAAACTGCTTGTTAGTTATAGAGCTTATGTTATAAACTCCTGCTAGAGCAGCTTGTCTGCCACTGATTTCAGCAGCTAATCTGCCTGCTCTGAAGTGCAGGCAAGGGCTAGTGTCAGTTGAGTTCTGCTAGTCCCTTAATGACTAATTGCTGCTTCTGACATATGTTGGGAAATGACAGACACATTTTTCCCACAAATCACTGTGAAAGAATGGGAAATTGTGCTGTATTGCAACTCACTGCAGCATTAAAGTAAAAAGTAAAATTCAAAATAAAATAAAATAAATCCCAAAATCACAGGAGGTTTTGCAATGCCTACAGGAGTCTTCTTATGCCAACCACAATTGTGCTGCTGTGGGCTGCAGAGACAAGTAGGAGTTGCAGAATCAAGGCTAAAATCCACAGCATCCTTTTGTAGAAATCTCACATGGATCTGGAATCACATGCATGGTTGCACTTACTTCACAGCAAGCTTTGTGTGTGTGAATAGCAGAAAATAAAGCTCTATCCAGTAAAATCTCTCAGTTTGAGATGATATGAAAAGGCAAGTTATATTTTATTTCAGCTACAGAGATGCTCAAGATAAAAAATTATACCTTTCTGAAAGCAACGCCACCAGTATAAATTAGAACAATGCTTAGAAAAATGAGATATTGGCCACAACTGGGTATCACAAAATAACATAACTAAAATTAGAGAAATAATGGAAGCATAAAAACAAGTGCCCACCAGTTTTAAGTATCTCTCTGCTTAATTTGGGTTATAAATTTCTGGTTTCTTTTATTATCTTTTTCCTTATTTTCTCCCTTACATGTAACACAAGCCATTAACTTGTAGCTATAATATTTTGGAGACTTAATAGAGAACAGAAAGAAATTACAAAATTACACTTGAACACATGCATGTCATTGTATCTAAGTTTCCTTTAACAAAATGAAAAATGGATTCAAAGAGAAACTTCTAACATTGAAAAACTCTGAAATGAAAAAGATCAGAGGGTGCAGCTAGAGTGCCGGCAGACTTAGTTCATTTCTAGTCTTTTTTTTGGAACATGGTATATGGATTTTAAATTTTGCACATTCCAAACACTTCCTAAGTTACTTGTAACTTGTATAAACTCATAAAATAGATGATGCCTGTATTGCATTGTAGTATTGACTGTGTATTGAAATATGCCTCCTCTTGGAGGCTTAGCTTTACTGTAGGCAAAATCAACAGATGAAGACTGCCCTCCTGAAAAGACAGTGCCTGGTCAGCAAAGTCATCTTTTTACTGGACAGCTAGTGAAACACAGCATTATTCTGCAATGTGGGTAGTCCTAGGCAGTGCCTCTGTCTAGCTTAGTGTGGGGTTTGATTATGAAACTCTCAGTCTTCCAAGACTACTACTACTGAAATCTAGATGAGACTCCATGAGACTTTATCTCAATTCAGGCTGGATAAGTGTGAATACTCCTAAGTACAGCTTCAGGGTTTGGTTTTAGGGAAAAACTGTGCTTATCTCAGTGCTACCAGCTTCATGTTCCCTTCAGCAGCTAAAAAATAAGAAAATTGTCCCAACTTTGCAAGGCCCGAGTGCCCCACTGCAGTTGTGCACCTTGCCCGCTGCCCTCTTCTGCATCCAAACCTCTATTTTAACTTTGAAAATGGGGGCAGTTGAGCCAAGAGACTGTGCCCCACTTTATTTTGAAACTATGCAAAGCACCCTTGTGACACATGAAGCAGTGAGCATCCCAGACAAGCAACAAAGGTCTGTGCAATGCAATTCTGTGAATCAATTTTTCAGACACTTTTATTAATTCTGACAATACCGCTATTGTGACAGAAATTTACAATTTATTAGTCTCTTCTATTTGGATCCTTCAAGGCCAATGACAGAATGAAACCGAAAAAAATGCATCAGTTTTTAAAAGGACTCAGGCTAGTTTCTTGATCTTTTATATATGAATAAATTAGGGTTTAATTTCTTTGCATAGCAGCACAGGAAATTATTAAAGGTTTGCCTCATCCTTTGAAAATAATTATGTAAATAATACATTACAATGCCTAGGGTCTAGGGTGGAATTAGAGACTGAATGATTTAAATATAAATTTTCTGCAGGGCTGCAATGTATCCCAAACTTGTATGGTAAGTACACATTTGGCTTAAACAGTCCAAGTGGTTTATTGGAACACTGCAATTCTGTTGACAGGAGACAGTCCCCTTCCAGTCTCCGACACACAAAGGTTTGGAAGATGTCTGACCAGAATTGGACCCCAAAAGCAGAGTTGGCGTGTTTATGGACATGTGTGTAATTAGCTAGGAGGAACAAGTTGCTTCAGATGCCTCACAGCTGGACACGAGTCTGCTCAAACGCCTGGCCAGAACAGGAGCCGACTGCAGTCTCCAATATCAGGAATAAAGCCTTTTTTGTATGGCAACGACTGCATAATTACAGGACAGGAGCAGACCTTGCAGTGGAGACACATAAAGGATGCAGTACAGACAGATACAGGACAGACAATACAATTGCCAAGCTAAAAAGAGTAGCTGTGCAATTTGGAAAAACACATCAGAGAATGGAATTTCTATGTGACTGCTTCCAGAAGAAAAAGAAGAAACATTGCTTGGGTGTCTGGGGCAAGCAGAGCCTTGTCTGGCCACAGGCTTTCATGTTAATAGATGCGCAGTCAGTATCCTAAAAAGGGGAAAAAGCTGTTGGCCAGTGAATTATCTTTACATGAAATATCAGAGCCTTGTGTCTCACACAGAGGTGCCTACTCATTAGCTGTCACTTTCAAGTCAGTGTTAGCTTAAGATTTGTCTGGGATAAAAGCCTCAATGCTCTATAGAAATTGAAACATTTTTCTTAAAGAGGTAATAAAATGTTAAGTTGATGAAGATTGAAAAAACCCCACATAAATCTGCCTTAAGTGTATTTGTTGGTATATTTAGTGAAATGAAGAGTAGAGAAAAAAGGTACTTGAGAGAAAGCAAACTTTATTCTTAAATCCTTCCAATTTTTATCTCTAGAGTGCTTGAACTGACTGACTGAAAGTTATTTTCTTAGCTGTGAATGATACATAAGAAGATAATAAAATCTGAAAAGCACATTCTTGCAGTGATAGTCTACCATAAAAAACACACCAGCACATCCAAACTGTAATGTGAGTACTAAGATTCTTCCAGCCACACCTTAAGTATCTGAAGATAAACTTTGATGTCCAAAAATAATTCTGCTTAAATGTTGCTTGATACTTTTTTAGGCTGTGGAGACTCTCATTTGATCCTCCCATCTAAGTCCCTTTCTCTATTCTTGCATTAAAATGTTCTCTACTTTTTCCTTGGCATATTTTCACTGTAATTACTGAACTTTACTTCACAAACAGCTAATACACAGTCCAGACTAAAACAAAACATGAAAGACGAGCTTTTTTAAAGCTACTTAGATACCGATTGATGCAAGTAAGTACAAACCACTTTCAGGGGTACAGATGGCTGGTCTGGGGCAAGTTTAGTTTCTACGTACTTTGAGAAAGTGTATTTTCCTAGTTGGTCATTTAAATATCTTTAAAGAATCTAACCCAAATGCACAGTTCTAGTCTAGTGTTAGGAGCCACTGTTTAAAATCATGGAGGGAGTCTCCAGTCTCCAGTTCCACATGTATTTAAGCATGTAAATAGTCCTAGTGGAATTGAAGAAATGGTGTCCAGCTGAAAACCAAATGATATTAAAGGAAAGAAGTGTGATAGCCCGTAAAGAGATTTTATTTATACTGCATACACAAGCAAGAGACCAAATTAAGGCTGTTTGGACAGCTTTCAGCCTGCTTCTCAAGCATGTGTCTTTTAAACTTCTGGCCCCAATACAAAAAAGTATCAATGCTTCTGAAGGTATTTTACCTGTTCTTCTATGTCAGTGGAAACCAGGGCTCAAGCAATTAAGGATTTGCTGTTATTTTAAAGCAGACCTAAGTATATTTTTGAAAAACTATTTTTAAAAAATAATATGCAATGAAAATATTTTCTATAGCATGACATTGTTAGTGCTGTTTTGACCATCACAGATGCTAATATATAATATGTTCCTTTGGCAGTGTGATCGTATTAAGCATACAGATTGCTAATTCTACCAGTTTCCTACAGTCTTTGCAATGCTAGGGATGCAATTTCAGGAATTTTTAAACTTCTGCATGGTATCTGAAATCATTCAGACACCATGTTGTAACCTGGAAATGCTGTACCCTCATTTTCAGTAGGAAATGTGAGTAGTATCTTCCCTACAATTCTTATTTCTCTGTAAACAGTGCCCTGTCCCAGCATATAGTGTATTTAATCACTGACCAGCTCTTCATGCAGGTGATAACAGGGTGGGGGTTTTTGTGATATTTTACTCATCCAAAATGCCATCTGAC
Organism: Piaya cayana; assembly: GCA_013389865.1. Lineage (NCBI taxonomy): Eukaryota > Metazoa > Chordata > Aves > Cuculiformes > Coccyzidae > Piaya > Piaya cayana. Next base: position 55,687 of record WAAB01003120.1, on the reverse strand, counting down.
ACAACCCAGGGAGGGATGTGTTCAACAGAGTCAGGGCAGAGAGCACCACTTCTAAGTACCCTGTCTTTAAATCTAATTTATTGTTCAGTACAGAGGACTATAGTGCTGCTAGACTACTTGAAAAAAAAGTCCCAGAAATTTTGCTTTGTGTCTTTTCTGCAACTTTATTTTTGTTCCTTTCTCTCTGAGATATGCTTTTCTTCATTCCTCATTAGATATCACAATGGTTTATTACATGGTTAAAGTAATTTTATGTGTTTATTCACTTCATTTTTTCTGAATATACAGAAGAGCTTGAAATTTAAATTGCAATGTAGCAGTCACTTGGTGAAACCTCATGAATTTGTACAAATTGTAGAAAAATTAAGTTGGCCAAAATACAGACAGCTGCCTATGTTGCCTTTCTCTAGTTTGAGGCTGGTATGGGGAGAAATCAGCTGGGTCAGATATGCTGTAGCTCATTCTCAGGTAGATCCATGTGTTGACCTGTATCTGTGACAGCAGTGCAAGTAGGCATACCTCCACTAGGGATTTTTTTTGTTGTTGCTGTAGAGAGTTCTGTGAGTGCAATGTACTTCAGTGTGGGCTAGCAGCCCAATTGCCTATACTATACTATACAAAACCCCTTTGACTCCTATGGCTCCTTTTCTATGTTCCTATCCATGCCACAGTCACACCTCTGTGTCAAAGTATAGATGCACTGAGTGTGGTATGAAATGAGAAGTTCCTGGGGTCTGACAGGGTGCTACACTGCCCATATGCTACTCTCTGGAGACTGATCCACTGTCAGAAGGTACCATTTTTATACTTAAGAGTACCTTGTGTATGAGGTCAGCAATATTAAAATTCTGCAAGAATTTGCATTCATCCAATTCCAGGTAGCTGCATCAAGAGTAAAAGAGGTCAATGTTAATGGCTGGTAATGAAACTTGTGATGGAAAGAATCATGGATATGATCCTATAGGCAACAGAATCTTCCTAGAAGCAAATGTATAATTCCTCTGTTAATCCATTTTCATTTTGACAACTTAATTGGGAAGTTTCACATCTCCTACTGTGTTTGCAAAGGTCAATCCACACATAGCCTGAGTCTACAACCCTCTTGATAGTCAGTAAGGGCAAATCTCTGCCTGATATAGATTCTTATAATTGTACCTCCGCATGGAGAGAGAAGTGTGGAGTTCATTTGAGGTCCTCAACCTCTCTTTATCATTAGAGCTGGAATGCAAATATCTGGTACACAAAAACCCAACAAACCCAAAAACCCAAAAGATGCCTGTCAAATATAGGAACTATATTTAAAGCCTGTAAATCAGGCAAGTGGATGGCATAGAACTATTTCAGGTTTCTGAACTGGGGGACTGATCTGTTCGGGCAGGCAGCTAACAGGGAATTTTTAATCTTCCAGGAACTGACATGGCAAACAGGAAGGAGAATGCAGGATGAATGATGAAAAGCAAATCAGTACCTGCATTTCTGCTTTCTGAAGATGTAATCTCTCAAGTATGTTTCTTGCCTGAGGAGTCAGCATCATAGTAAGAGGCTGGCTCAACCCAGGAGGGCAGAGCAGCAGTTATATCTCCCACAGGCTAAATTGTAAGGGCTATTTTCCATATATTGCAGCATTTCCTCCTAATTCTTGCAGACTAATGTGCAGGCAAACACTAGCAGAACTTCTCACAAAGAAGGTCTTTCAAAATGATCACACTACCCCCTGCGAGACTGTGCCAGTAGAAGCCACTGGGTTCTCCCCTCTGTGAGATGAGGTGAGAGGATGAAGAAATCTGAAGGAAGTTTTAAATGCATAAAGCTCCCTAATCCTCATTCTAAATAATCCCTTAGGAAGCTTACATTAATGTAAATTTCATATAATCTCATTGTCCTGGATGATATCTGCCATCCCAGTGTTACACCCCAACAGATCAGCACAGTGAATGCAGGCATTTGAATAGGATTACAGGTTTGCAGTTGCACATGGTATTTAAGGCTGTTGGTTTCGTTAGAGAAGGATCAAATTCTATTGTTTTCCTAAAGCTCTCAGTTGTTATTTAACCATGAATATTGAAGATGCAATTGCAAGAGGGTTTCTAACCATTCAAGCAGTAAGTTTGCCAAATGCTCTCCTCTTAGCAGTAGTGGGCAAGGTACTGTCATTAAACTAGATTTTAAGAAATCTTTGAAGGTGCTGTGTGATTTGGGGGACTGTACAGGTCTCCCTTATATCCATGCTGCTAATGTCACATGGCCTGAGTAAAGGCCAGGAAAAAATGTGGCAGAAAAACCTACAAGCTTCTTTATGCATTTGCCTTCTGTAGTTCTGGTTTCTGCTGCCAGCTTCTATGTGCTACAAGAATATGAAGCTTGACATTGTCAGATTTGCAAGATATTAATAAATCTTGAATCTTTTTAAGTTCATAAGAGGATTGAGAAGCCTGATCTAGTGGGAGGCGTCCCTCCCCACTGCAGAGGGCTGGAACTAGATGATCTTTAAGGTCCCTTTCAACCCAAACTATTCTGTGATTTCCTTTGCTTTTTCCAAAAAAAAAAAAACCAAAAAAAGGGTCGGTAAAGCGACATATAGGGAAAGCAAGGGAAAGCACTTCTGACAAAGCATAGGACAGTCCTTCTTAATCTTTCACCCAGCAGAGCTGAGAGCCTGTAGCTCTGTCTGCCTGTACTTGTCTTTTCTGTCTTGCTGTTGCATGTCTACAGTGTATGCCACGTCTGCATCTCTGCAGGCACTCACCATATATGCACTGTGTCTGGTCACCTTCAGCTCCCATAGGGTATTGAGGATATGTCTCTGCTGGAATTCGAATTGTAATGTTTGTCTGTGACACACGCTGAATATATATATAACCCTCTTTGCCACATTTTCTCAGAGCTGTAAAACTGATACCCATCAAGCCAGCTTCCTGAAAACAGTTCAGTCATTGTTGGGAACTGCATGTAGTATCTCTTAAACTCATAGATCCCAATTCTGTATTACAAAATGTCTCTTGGTAACTTGTGAAATGCCATGCCAATTTTGAAGCTCATCTGACCCTTCCAGTAACTTATAGATTACACAGAAATACTGCTTTTACACAGAAATGCTGTTTCAGCCTTGTTTGTCTCTAGGCAAACTTCTATTTGCTTACTGAACACAGACAAGCCCTAGGCAGTGCCATGACATGTAGTTTGATCATGCCTCCTGAGCTCTGGGAAAAAACCCAAAAAACTTGTATCAACTAATTTCAAAGCAGAGATAAATGATGAGTGGCCATTTCTTATCATCCTAAATTCAGACCTGTGGTGTTCTCGCTTGTACCATTTTTCTGGCTAATTTGCATATGGATGTGGACTTTCAGAAGACTCTGAATATCGATTTTGAATTAAAAGTTCTGCTTAACCTATGTTACAAGTTCTCCTCAGGGTCCTGTGGGGGAATTGCAACAGACCCAGCCCTTGCCTTTTAAAGCCTCCTTTATATGATCTACCTGCTTTTCTCTGAGATTTCTGGCCACATAGGCTGGCTACAAAGCCAAATAGGATCTCAGAATCATAGTATCATAGAATCATAGAATAACTAGTTTGGAAAGGACCTCCTGGATCATCGAGTCCAACCATTCCCATGAATCACTAAACCATGTCCCTGGGCACGTCATCCACCCATCTTTTAAAAAGCTCCAGGGAAGGTGACTCAACCACCATCTTCGTTGCTCTTCTCTGGACTCGCTCCAGAGCCTCAACACCCTTTTTGTGGCAAGCGGCCCAGAACTGAACACAGTATTCAAGGACCAGTCTCACCAGTGCTGAGTACAGAGGGAGAATAACCTCCCTGAACCTGCTGGTCCCACCGTTTCTGATACAAGCCAAGATGCCGTTGGCCTTCTTGGTCACCTGAAATAGGGCAGAAATATCTTAAAACTCACAAAAAACCTATTGAAACAGGAAAATCAGAATGAAAACAAAGAACAAAAACTGTAAATTCAAATGAAAAAACTTGACAGGAACTAGTTAATGTCTGAGCTGGCTTTCTGTCTAATTAATTTTATGCAACATTGTAACAAGATTTTATATATGAACAAATAGGCCCAAGATCTTTCTTTGTGCTGGTTTTGTTTGGGGTTTTGGGAGTTTTTTTTTACAAGCTTAAAAAATGAATCAAATTAATGCTGGTTATCAGAAATGCAAAATAAACATTCAAGCAAAGGAAAGACTTGAAAGTACTAGTAATGAAAAAAAATGGGAAAAAACAAAACACAAAAGGTAAATTTAGGGAAAACAACACATTTGTTCAAAGCATAATCTTTGTTCTAAGGGTATCAGGAAGACACACCAGGCAAAGCTATACAGAGAGATAAGGATAAGAGACGAAAAAGGAAAGGGAATGGTTTAGATGAAGATACTAAATGTCAAATTGAGAATCTCAAAAGTACAGATCAGAAGGGACCACTGACAGGAGGCAGAAATGGAGACACCTGAAAGGAGAGAAAGAATACCTGTTTTATTACCAATTCTCTCAGACATCCCAGGCGGCTAATGAGGGAAGCACAGCCCACCATCCTCTACAAAAAAAGAAAAGACAAAACCAAGTATTGATGTACTGAATGTTCTTGGCTAAATGAAGCAAGGATTTGGGAAGGCCACTAAATAAAGCAATGGAGAAATTAGGGCTTGAGATCACGCGCATGTGTTCCAAGAGGGTGATACTCTCTGATACGTGACATGGTTCAAAAATACCACCTGTAAAAGATAATATTAGAAAGACATTAACACTGGAATTAACAGCATACCAATAGTTACAAAATGGTAGAAGGCAATGTGTGAAAAAAAAAAGAAGAGGAAAGAAATAGAAGTTTGAATAGTAAAATAACATATTGCATATTCCTCGACATAAGGGAAAAAATCTTCACTGAAAGGGTTATTAGGCAATGGAACAGGCTGCCCAGGGAGGTGCTTGACTCGCCTTCCCTGGAGGTGTTTAAGGTGCGGGTGGAGAAGGTACTGAGGGGCATGGTTTAGAGATTGGTGGGAATGGTTGGACTCGATGATCCAGTGGGTCTCTTCCAACCTGGTTATTCTATGATTCTATGATTTATACAGCTTAGAAGTATGAGCCACCAACACTGGTAAAAGAAAAGCCGTGGTTCCAGTAAATTGTCTCCTTGTACGTGTGATATGGTGGCAGTTCCACAGCACATCTCTCAAGAAAAGCGGATGACTCCAGATGAGAAATCCAGCAACTAGTTATCCCACATCAAAGTAATCCTTCTTGAATAGTGAGAATTTTGCAAGAACTTCTCCAGAGAGGAGAGTTCTTCAACTTTGCTACTGAGCTGGGGCCAGGAGAGATGAGACCTCTTCCCACCCTCCAGGGATGTCTTTCTTGGCAGTCCCAAGTCCTGCAGAGTTTCCAAGTAGCATATCAATATATTATACATGGAGTTGCATTTAGCATTCGGGGTGGGGTTGCACCATCCTATTGAACCATAACTTTCTCAGACAGATGAGTCACTACCCTGGTGATTATAACCAAGCGCTCGCACAGGCACACAAACCAACATGAATGCCTGAGTGGAGGATAAGAAACAGATCTGGAGGTCACCTCCCCGATGATGTAGCTGACAACCTGTGTGTAGGCTGACAGTTTGCATGGACTGTAGCTATGTGTGGAGGGAAGGGATTGACCTGTTCCCCTTGGTCCTATTCATACATGAGGCTGGAAAGGTGTGCCAGAAGTAGGGTGGCATGAAAGTTTGGGAAGAAAAGGGCTTTCAGCTGAAATACTGAAAGCATAGTAAAGCATTTTAAAAAACACGGTAAATATGACATCTTCTCATTCAGCAGATCTGGTAATTCACTGTGGTGTTCATTCACTTTACTGATCACAGTAATTTGTAATTTACACTTTTTCATTCTACTCAAATAGGCGAGGTGACTCAGCTATGCAAAATCTAGCAAGACATTACTGGTTTTCCCATTCTGCCTTCACCCAGAAGTTGTATGGTTTTAACAAGATCAATGCAGTTAAACAGCTACAGTGTGAGAGAAAATACACCTTAAATGTATTAGATGTAGGCAGGTCTTCAACTTCTATTCCGTGTGTGTGTGTGTGTGTGCACAATATGCAAATGCATACATCTCTTCAGCTTGTGAAGGAAAAAAAATTGAGATAATACTTCCCTTGTGATGCTGTATGTATGGTATGCATCTTCATTTAATATTGCTTCCCAAAACTAAATACGTAGGTTGAATCTCAGACTTGATTTTAGGTTTCTGTATTGGTATTTTTAGCAGTAATATCTGGGTGGGTATGTTTGTTAGCAAGCTCACTCTCTTCTATATTAAAGAGCTCAAGTCTCAAATATTAGCTTTTCCTATGAAAAAAAAAAGCTTTTCCTTTTTTCCATGGGGGGGTGGTGGAACTAACTGATCATTAAGATCCCTTTCAACCCAAACTATTCTATGATGCTATATAATGAGAAACCATCGACTTTTTCCCTTGATTACTTCGCTATCAAAATGTCACATGTTGATTATATTTCTTAAACTTTATATTTTCAGTTCACACTTCTGGAAAACACTTTGGATAACTGAAAGGGACCTCACTTACTTGAAGATAAAACACATAACTATTATCTAAAAATAGCACAAAGTAGAAAAGCATACAGGAAAAAACACAAGGTTGCCCAAGCTAGTATCTGATGTATCACAGCCAATGACAGCCTTGGTATCCTACCTTTTGTAGGAAAGGTTCTTTTTACATATAGCGCTGTTTAAAGCAATATTCTTCCTCTCCCCTCAACAGATACCACCCCAGACATAAAAAGCTGGTGTCCTGGTGGTTTATCTAGAAAACGTATAAGAATTTCTAGCTCACAGGCTGAAATGACTTTTACACAGTGTACTGCTTCCCTTTTCACTGCTACCATTTCAGATCTGAGGAGTCTGCATTTCCGTATCAACAAACACCTGAAACAGCACCAAGATTTATAAAGTATTTTATGTCCTCTGTTTGACAATAAATATGACCCAAATCCAAGGGAAAAGAAATATTTTGAAAGGTATAGCTTTAAAATATAAAGCATCTGACCTAAAAAACCCCAAACAGTTCAGTGAGTGCATTTTAGATTGATTTCTCAGAATGAACTAGGAGGCTAGGAATAATTCACATATCCTCTAAAGATACAGGATTTTGATGGGTTGTATGTTTTTCAAAGCAAGTTCCACAATTCACCTTCAAAGTCCAGGCCAAAGTAGTAAATGCACCCTGTTGTTTTCATGAAGGAGTACAGCACTCAGTAATTTAGTTGCTTTGTTATCAGCTAATGATGTTATTTCCTATTACCTGGTTTTCTAAGCCTCATCTTGCCAACACTACACTTGTAGATTGTACCCTTGTTTAACCAAGATTTGCTGCTTACTTATGGAACTCTTTCTCAATCAGATCCAACACTTCACACTCAGAATTGAAGGAAATAGAGTCTCCTTACTGGATCCCCATCTAACAAAGTCCACACAGATCTGAATCTTAAAGAGCACGTAGATTTACTATATGGATGTTATAAAAAAATTCCTAATTTCCTGCCTTTAGCAGGACGAGCTGTTGTAAGGAAAAAACTAAAAATTAGTTTTTAAAGATTACTATAGGAAAATTATCCATCCCTGTCGAATTTATATAGGATCATTGAATGGCTTGGGGTTGGAAGGGACCATGAAGGTCATTCAGTTCAACCTTCCTGCAGTGAGCAAGAACATTTTCAACTCCATCAGGTGGCTCAGAGCCCCATCCAACCTGACCTTGAATGTTTCATAGAACAGAATCATAGGATCATAGGATTATAGGATCATAGAATGGTTTGGGTTGGAAGGATTCTTAAAGACCATCAAGATCCAGCTCCCCTGCCATGGGCATAGACACCTTCCACGAGGATGGGGCACCCACCACCTCTCTGGGCAACCTGTTACCAGCATTTCACCACTCTCAGTGAAAAAAAAATTCCTAATATCTACTCTAAACTTCCCCTTTTTAGTTTAGAACCATTACAAGGTGCTGAGGGGCATGGTTTAGTGATTGACAGGAATGGTTGGACTCGATGATCCAGTGGGTCTCTTCCAACCTGATGATTCTACAATTACCCCTCCTCCTATTGCTACAGGCCCTTCTAAAACATTTTCCACCATCTTTCTAATAAGCCCCTTCTAAGTGTTGAAAGGCTGCAATAAGGTCTCCTCGGAGTCTTTTTTCTCCAAGCTGAACAACTCTCTTAGCCTTTCTTCATAGGAGAGGTGTTCCAGACCTCTGATCATTTCTGTGGCCCTCCTCTGGGCCCTCTCCATCAGGTCTATGTCTTTCCTGTGCTCAGGGTTGCAAAGCTGGATGCAGGTGTGATGTCACCATAGCAGAGTGGCAGAATCCCCTCCCTTGACCTACTGGCCATGCTTGTTTTGATGTAGTCCAGGATATGATTTGCTTTCTGGGCTGCAAGCACACATTCCTGTCTCACATCCAGTTTCTCATTCACCAGGGCACCCAGTAACCTCTCTATAGGACTGCTTTTCTGAATTTCAAACAAGATTAGCCAATTAAAAAACAAAGAAAAAATACTTTTCAAAAGCTTGTTCTGAAGTATTTAAGCAATTAAAATGCATTGATTTATTTGACACAGCTTCCAAATTTAAACCAGTTTGCATCTGTATTTTAACAAAATAGTTAACAGAGATAATACAGAGGTGTATCCCTTTCACAGAAACCATAAATCTCTCTGTGGGACTTTTCTGGAATTTCAACAAACATTTCATCAGAATATCCTTTAGTTGGAATTCACATCTGATATTGCATAATAAGGAACTAGAAGGTTGTGGGGTTTATTTTTCTAGGGGGTTCTAGTAAAACACTTGTACAGTTTAGCCATGGGCAATTCCTCACCTCCAACTCTTTCTCTCCCACACACTATATTTTCACTCTTTTCGAACAGTTTGATACATTTTCTGAAATTATTTTAGAAATGGATAAACTGTCCTCCATCCAAAAGAACAAAGCTTTGGCCAAATTGCTTATTGAAAACTGAAGATTCAAGTAAGAAAGAGATTGTTTCTCATAGTTGAATTATAGGTGCCACGCCAGATTCTTTATTACACAGTTTTCCTACAGGGCTTCCCTAAAATATTTTATTCTTCCTCTAAACCAGAAATCTCTAACTTACAAAAGAGTTTAAATCAGGAGATGTGGAAAATTTTTAAAACGGGTTTTGAAAAAAGCCACTAACTGTGTGTCACAAACAAACTGCAATTTTTGGCTCCAGTATGATTGCATTGCTCGAAGCCTGTACTTGACATTGTATTAAGTGTATAGTGATTTCCTCAGTTTACACTGCATTCATGCAAACAGCACCACAGTTAATGGTACCTATAACAGTGAACTGCATTGGTACATTGAATCCCATAGCAAAACCTTCAAGTATAGTAAATAAATCCTGAGTTCTGTAAGGTTTTGAGTGCTGATACTGCATAAGCTGCTATTTGATCTACTGTATTTACTGTAGAAATACACGGAGTTGTACAGAAGGACCTACATCAGATCCAAAAAAAAGCTGAGAGGGAATCATAGAATAACCAGGTTGGAAGACACTCACCGGATTATCGAGTCAAACCATTCCCACCATGCCCCTCACTACCTCCTCCACCCACACCTTAAACATCTCCAGGGAAGGCAAGTCAACCACCTCCCTGGGCAGACTGTTCCAGTGCCCAATGACCCTTTCAGTGAAGAATTTTTTCCTTATGTCGAGCCTGAACCTCCCCTGGCAGAGCTTGAGGCCATTCCCTCTTGTCCTGTCCCCTGTCACTTGGGAGAAGAGGCCAGCACCCTCCTCTCTACAACCTCCCTTCAGGTAGTTGTAGAGAGTTATGAGGTTTCCCCTCAGCCTCCTCTTCTCCAGGCTAAACAACCCCAGCTCTCTCAGTCATTCCTCATAAGGCCTGTTCTCCAGCCCCTTCACCAGCTTCATTGCTCTTCTCTGGACTTACTCCAGAGCCTCAACCTCCTTCTTGTGGTGAGGGGCCCAGAATTGAACACAGTATTCAAGGAGTGTCCTCTTCAAAGACAAAGTAAAGGTTTGTCTTTTTAGTCTCAGACAAATTTTTATGCCATTCATGTCTGTCCACACACAAATAGCTTGAAGAAAACACGCCCAAAGCTGCTAATCTTCTGCTGTTAATCATCTGCTACAAGAGTAAACTATGGCCATAATTCTTGAAGAAAGACAAAAGAAGTATTTTAACCCCCCTTGGTTGCAGAACTTATGCATGTGCTTTCTGTGTTATTAATTTTCTTTCAAGTATCAAAAGCACCAAGCTGATAAATATTTACTGTCAACAATATCAAAGCCATCAGTGGAATTGTTGATGTGAACTACTAATCTCTTCCTGAAGAAAGAATTCTAGGTGGGCACCAATTTGTCCTGAATGCATGGAACCTGCCTAAAGAATTGCTTTTGCTTTCACTGTGCTTACAAGTTATCACTTTGAATGTTCAACTTATTTCCTCTCTCCACCCCAAATTTTGTGTTCTTTCCTCCTAATTTTTTTTTGGAAGACATCATTTCACAGTCCTCTTTCATAATGTCAAATTTGTTTTGTTATGTACATTTAGGCACCTAAGCACATTTAGGCACACTAGGGAACACTGCAGCAACACTTGCTATCAAATTGCCTGTTTGTTTTTTTTCTTATATAATTCCTTTTATTTCAATTACATGCTTTCACACTTAGCTAGAATATTTATTTAGATGCTACATGTTGAATAAAATTCTCCAGGTCAGTGAGGGAATCATGAAGAGACTCATTTGTGTCTTCTGAGAAACCTCCGAAGAGCATCTAAAGCATGCAAAGCATCATTTTTTGATGGCAAAGGCTGTTGAGCTCCCTGAAATTGATCACCTTTATCCTCATCTTCATTACCAACAAACATCCCAGCTTTATCTGATGTGCTTTCTTTGGTACATGTCCCTTCACTATTTGTGGGCATTTCGCATGTTACCAAGTCATCATCTACAGCTGCATATTCCTCCAAGGACAAACCTCCTGGAAACTCCACTCCGGCTGCTTGCCCATGTGCAATCCAATCAAATTCACTTTCAACCTGTGTGTCATCACCATTTGCCTTAGTTTCTAGTTTGAATCCTGCCTCATCATAACTTTTTACAACAGCCTCTGGTGTTACTTTCTTCCAGCAGAGGTGCAACATCTCAACTGCATCAAGGAGAGTCAGCATAAACTCTTTATCACCTTGCACGCAGTCAATAAATCTCTCGATAAGGCAGCATCTGTATCTAACTTTCAAACTTCTGATAGTCCCTCGTTTTGTGCCTACACGTGAAGAAGAGTCTGCAGGAGAGAACACCAGTTTGACAGACTTCAGGTTCTCCACTTCTGCATGAGCTGGGAGAGAATCAACAAGGATAACTACTCTTCGATGTTGAGCTTGGAATCTGTCATCAAGTTTACGCACCCAGCGTTCAAACACTTTCAAAGTCATCCACGCCATATCATTTGCTTCGTAATCCACGAGTAGTGACTTCATACCTTCGAAAGAGCATGGACTTTTGTTTTTTCCGATAACGAGCAAAGGAAGTTTCTCAGAGCCGTCCATGTTCACGCCCAGCACCACCGTTATCCTCTCTGTGCTTAGTTTACCTACAGAACAAGTTTCCCCTTTGAAAGCAAAGGTGTCACACGGTAACATCTGATACAACAAGCCCGTCTCCTGTAGATAAAACACATTTTTTGGCTGATAATCACTTAAGCAGTGAGGGAGGCCGTCCCGCTCCCGAGGAGTCGGTGCTTCCAGCGCGGCGGCTGGTCCTGCGGGCTGGGCTCTTAACACCAACCCGTTCCTGGCCTTGAACCGGTCGAGCCAGCCGCTGCTGCACCTGAATTCGCCGTGCCCGAGCCTCTGGGCCAGGTCGTTGGCTTTGTGGCGAAGCATCGCGCCGCTCAGCGGCACCGCCAGCCTCCGCGCCAGCCGGCACCACCGCACCAGCGCCTCCTCCAGGTCGCTGTGGGACGCGGTCCTCAGCCTCTTCCTCTTGGGGTCAAACCGCAACGACTCAAAGGCTTCCAGGAGCTTTTCCTTATTCTTCAGGATGGAGGACAAGGAGTTCTTCTTGATGCCGTACTTGGCCGCGACGTCTGCCTTCCTCTCGCCGCTCTCCACGGCGGTTATGATGTCGATTTTGTCCTCGATGGAGATGCTTTTTTTCCTCCTCGCCGCGGGCTGGGGCGAGGCGCTCCCCGCACCCTCCGACATCTCGAACGGAACTGAAACGGTAGATGCGCCGGCCGGTGAGGACACACGGGCACCAGGGGGCGGGGCCAAGAGTGAGGTGGGCGGGGGAGAGGAGGCGGGGCAAATAATGAAGGGGGCGTGGATAATAGCGAGAGGGGCGGGACGAAAGAAGATGTGCGGGGATGTGGGGCGGGGCTAAGGCGGAGGGGTGGGGATAAGGTGAAGGGTGGGGAGAAAATAGGTGCTGGACAGGTCGGGGCGTGGCTAATGTGAGGGGGCGCAGCGAAGACGGGGCGTGGTTAAGATGGGGCGGGGTTAAGATGAGGGGCCGGGCGTAACTGAGGAGTGGGGTTAAGGTAAGAGGGGTGGGGCATAGCAGAGATGGCCGGGATGGCAGAGGGGGCGTGGCTAAAATAAGAGGGGAGGGGCGTAGCTGAGGGGTTATGCAGAAAGAGGCGTGTCTACGAGGGGCGGGGCAGAAGGGCGGGGCGTAGCTTAAGGGGCTGTACAGCAAGGGGCACGGCTAAGATGAGGGGCTGGACCAAGGGGGCAGGATGTAGATGTGGAGGAAGGGCTGAAAGAGGACGTGGCTATCAGGAGGGGCGGGGCAGCAGGGGTGAAAACTGGGGCGTGGGTATAATGAGGGGCGGAGCCAGCGGAGAGGGGCGTGGCTAAGAGGGATGGGGCATGGCATAGCGGAGCGGGCGGGGTTAAGCGAAGAGGGATGGGGCGCGGCAGATAGGTCTGGAGAGGGGCTACGATGGGTGCAAAGCTGAGTGGGCGGGGCGGGGGAGGGTATCCCGAGGCGGTGCCGGCTCTGATTGCCATGGTGGCGGTTCCGGCGACCACAGAGTCGCGCACGGCAGCCTAGAGAGGCGTCGCCACGCCCCGGCGAGGCACTTCCGGCGCGGGGCTTCCGGCTTGTGCTGGCCACGGAGGAGGAAGGGAAAATAAATCTGCCCCGGGGCTGCAGCGGCACCGCCGCCGCCGCAGGTGAGGCCGGGTCCGGCGGAGAGCGAGGGGCCGTGCCTCTTATGCTCTTCCGTCCTCTCCTGTCCTGCGCGGGGCCGGGGCGAGGCGAGGCGCTGGCCCCGGCGCGCTGGGCTCTGCCCGCCTCCTCGCCGGTGTGCGGGGCACCTGGGCGCCCTGGAGAGGGTTGAAGGTGGGGTTCGTGAGGGAGAACGGGAGCCCGGTTGTTGGTGGAGGAAGACAAGCACGCGCTACGTAGATTTTTGTGCCCGTGGGGCTTGTTCCGTGCCCTGACAATTACTGGTTTAAGTGTTCCAGTTTGTCTTTTACAGCTGGCTTGGTAATCTTAAAACGCGGAAACGCTCTGTTGCTGTTTGACAAGCAGATGTTGCATCTGGTGTTGTTTAGAATCATAGATTAGGACGTCCCATTAGATTAGGCTGCCCAAGGCCCCATCCAATCTGTCCTTGAACGCCTCCAAGGATGGGGCAGCCGCAGTTTACAAACTATAAGCGATTCTTTGAAAGTTACTTCTAGTACTGGTCTGGCATTTTTAACTACCCCTCCCCCCCGTCAGCCTTTCACCTTGTGTCATCTGAGTTGGATGTAGTTTCAGTGTCTCAACATGTGCTTTTTGTGCTTAGTGGAACTGGTAACAAGGAATTAACAGTCACAGTCAGTGATTTTGTTATCAAAGTGTTGATTCTGTAGGAAAGATAACAGAAGGGGTTTTTTTTAGGGCTGGAGAAGGATGTCGTTTGATCAGTGCGGCTCCAAAACTAAATGACAGTCTGAATCATGTTTGTTAATCTATGCGCATACACGCACACAGTTACAGTGTAGGAAAAATGTAATACAGAATAATGTTAGATTAGAAAAGTTGGAATCAGTATCTTAGTTAGGCGTTTCTTTGTGGTTTGATAGAAGTTGAAACTGTAATGGGAGCCCATACGGAGATGAGCAGAATGTTAAAGCACCTAAGACAGGGTGACCTAGAGCAGGGAGTGTAGAAGTTAGTGGTAGCCTTGTTGTCTAGTCTTTATCTTCATCGTGTCTTGTACCTTTTGAGCATAATTAGCTATTGCAAGTGGAGCAGCCAGGGAATTAAAGAGCATAAAGAGGAAAGTATGGTGTGATTGTAGTGGAAATGTTTAATACAGTTCTTTAAATTATTTTTTAAAAGCTTTTGGTCTTGATCTTGACAAGAATCGGTGTTCTTTGTTAGAAATAGAAATTAAGAAAATGTGTTAAGTCATTTTCCGCTAGCGGTTGCATTTTCTGTGATGTTACAAAAACTTTTATTGCTTATCTATGTGGTAGAGTAATAAGACAACAACAAAACTGTGAAATAGACTTTATTTGGACAGAAGATATCTTGGTTTTACCTTACTGGCAGTTTATGTGAAAAACTTAAGTCAATAAGCCAGTGCATCCTTCTTAGAAAAGCAGGGGTAATTTTTGAGAATCCCATGGTTCTCATTTTTGAGACCAGGTCATTAAGAAAGGTAACTGTGTTAAGAATAAACCCCTTATTCAAAATGAATTCATTGTTCATGACATGTAATTTGTATTTGCATGAATTTGCCTTTTCTATGAAAAGGCATGTAATCCCTAATTATAATTGGTTAAATGTCTCTGGAGTGTTTGTTCTAGAGGGAGCTTAATGTATTGTTTATGAGTTTTTGCTTTGCCTTTTTTTTTTNTTTTTTTTTTTTTTTTTTTTTTACTTTGCTAGTTGAAGAAATGATATATGAATTGCCAGGACTTAAAAATCATGTGGTTTTATTTATGGTGAACAGAACTTAAAATGACTGAGTTTGTAACCTGATAGGCATTTAAAGTGACTTCGACACAGGAGGAAGATTCTCAAGTATATTCTGTCTCCTCTGTTCCACTCTGGTACAGTATTTGTGTGTATTTGCAGTATTGGTCTAGTGGGGGAAAAAAAGAAAATGCAAAGGGGCAGGAACGATGAGGTTAGGGTTTTGGGCTTACATACATTCATGTCAGCATAGGGATCAGGCATGCTTTTTCCAAGTGGAACATGTCTGATTTGTTGTTGCAGCTGATGGTTACAAATGTCCTGGTACACTGAACGGTTGCTAGCATGTGTTAAAGTCATGGCTGTTTTAGTGAAAAAAAAAAAAATCAATAATGCAGAATTCATACTGTATTTAAGGTTAGCAAGCTCTTATAAAGAATGGCTGCTTCTCTGATGCCTGCCACAGAAAATCAGGAACTACTGAGATACAAAAGTCTATATGCGTTTTTGTAATGGAACCTTAGGTATAAGTAATATATATATATTTAGATGCCATATTTGCCACAATTTGACATGAACATTTTAACTTCTGAATCTCTACAAATGTGTAGAAATTTTTTGTCCCTAAATCCAGCATTTGATGTTTACATCCCCATTTTTTTGCTATAGAAGCAGTCATCAGGGAATTCTGTAGTTAAACTACAGAATGTATAGAATGTATAGTTTAACTAACTATACAGAATGTATAGTTAAACTTCTTACAAAAGGTACCTTTAACCTACCGATTTCTTCTCATGTTTTCAAGTAGGTCAATGTGATCCTGTAGAACTGTTGAAGGTGTTCATACTGCTTGCAGGAAAAAAAAACCACTATTAAAAAAAACTGGAGAGGGGAAGGGTTTATCAGAAACCATAAATTAATTTGTATTTTTAAAATGAATTATTTCTATTTGCACAGTATATCTTCTGCATAAGTCTGTGAGATGGTTTGTGCCTCTAGATAGGTTGTTAAGAGTTCCTAAGTGTAAGAGAAAATATTTTTTCCTGCTTGTAACATTCAGTGAACTTCTATGGCGTGTAAATTTTTATGTGAAGTGTATACTTATCTCCAGGATCACTAATGTGGTAAAACTGAGGTACAGATTGTCTTAACGAAGACTCCACTACAAGGTGAATTTAGCTTCTTATTTAACCAGCAGAGCCAAGAAATCACTTGTAAATTTCTAGTCCATCAGGGAAATTTTTTATCTACTCAGAAATAAGCTGTTAATCATGGAGGTGGTTTTCAGCTACAAGCAAATATTTGGACAGAACTGCTGTATAGTTTTTCATATTCAAAAGAATTGTAGAACATTGAGGAAGGTACGTAAAGATGTTATACTTAATTACTTTATTACTTGGAAAGGGATTTTGTATTGGTCAGAGAAAAATCCAGTTTCATTCAGTGATAGCTCTGAATGAATTATTTTTCTGGAGAAAACCTCTTATTTTACTTGTTGCATTTTCCAAGGTAAAGTAATAGGTTACCCAATGTAACATGGTCTAGATGGTTCTGTTCCTTAGCCTTTGTGTCCTTATTTTATTTACCTTGTCAAGTGAACTGCTTACCTTATTATTTGCTTTAATTGAAATGTCTTATATAGCTTGGGAAGCTGCAATACAATATAATGATCTCTTTATAGTTCTTCCTAATCTGGTACATGGCTGAACACGTGTAAAAAGGTGCCAGTCTTAATGAACTGAAATCAGATATGATTATACTCAATACTGACAGACTTAGTTTAATTTTTAACGATTGGTTGTCTCTTCCTCTCAAACAGCTGAGTGAATTGCAGTGTCACCTGTAGTTACCAGCTGTCTGAAATCAGTTTTAGATAGTTTTCTTATTTAAGATATATTACGTATGTGACTTTTCTTTCATGATCACTTCACTTGCAGAGTTGATTTCTTGTGCCTGTGCTTAGCGTTACTAACTTTCTTTGCCTCTATAGGTGAGATATTTTTGGGGATAATATGCAAGTGGTTGTTTCTAGTTTGGCATAACAAACTGAACAGCTGGTTCCTGTGGTTTAGGGTCAATGTCAACTTGGAACATAGAATCATAGAATAACCAGGTTGGAAGAGACCCATCAGATCATCAAGTCCAACCATTCCTATCAAACACTAAACCACGTCCCTCAGGACCTCATCCACCCGCACCTTAA
>WAAB01003120.1:0-38379 GCA_013389865.1 Piaya cayana | reverse complement strand
AATAACCTCCCTGGACCTGCTGGTCACACTGTTTCTGATACAAGCCAGGATGCCATTTTTACAGGATGGTGATTTTTGTAGTGTTAAGGTAGTGTATTATTCCAGGTGATTGTAAATATCAGCTGATAAACATCATTTGACTTCCTGGATTGTATGTTGCAAGCTTAACCATCCGTGCAGGCAAGGTTGCTTTGGCAATGTGAGTTTAGGATAGACTATATTTCTAGTTTGGTTAGATTATGGAGGGCTCAAGTCCTGGTCATCATTAAAAGAGGAAGGTTTCTTTTTGCTTTAGCTGAAGTTGTAAATTAAATGTTTTCTGAACACCTACTTCCATTTCTGTGAGGTGCAACCTCCAGCTCCTTTCATATCAATTAATGCATGCCAAACTATTTTATTTTCAGGTATGTCAGAACACAGCAGTGAATCCACAACACTTGATGAGTCTCATCCAGCTGCAGAAGAGGTCCAGTCTGACTCTGAGGTGACTGGGTGATAGTTAAGTTAGTGTAAAATCAACCAATCCCAGCAACAGTTTCAAACAGCCAAAAATTCTGATATACATAGGAAAAGCGAAGCTAATATGGGAGTCTGTGCACATTACCTTGAGTGGGTGGGTTAACTTTTGAGCCGCTATTAAGAACAATCCAATTAATTAATAACAAAGGATTACTTCAACCAGGAGTCTTTTACTGTGCTGCAGTATTTGCTTTGTAAGTGGAATAAATTTAGGTGGGGCAGAACCTGAAATGTGTTAGTGCTGCAGGAAGAAAGGGTTGATACTTAAAAGGCAGCAATCTTTGTGTAACCTCACTGTAACAAGGCTTCTTGTCTGCTGCTACAGTGGTGAATCTTTTTTCTTGGGAGCAAATACAGCTTGCACCATCATTGTGGAGAAGTCTGTGACTTTTAAAAACAATGAATAAATTCCTAAGTTTCTCAATAATACTTAGCCAGTCAGATGTGCTTGGGAGGCTGTTTCAGAAAAGTAAAGAGTAAACATTTCCCTGGCTGCTCTAGAGTGAGAACAAAAAGATAATGCTGACCTTATCACTGGTAGAGTTTTGGTAGCAGTGAATTGTTTTAAACTTTTTATAAAAACAGAATAGTGATTCCTTAGGTATTTAGTATATCTCCAAGCCTGATACTTGTGAACAGAGATGCATTAAGAAAAAAAGTTACTGTAAGTTTAGTATATGTCTTTAAATAGAATATCCAGCTCAAATGTCATGATTTTTCCCTTGTGCTTATTTCATTCACACCTAACACATCAATGTGAATTTACGGACATCTTCATGTTACTTTATCATATCATAGGAAGAGTCTAAATTTTCTTCAGATTATGCAATTTCTTTATATACCTATAGTATATAAAGTTTAAATCAGCTGTGGGCTGCAGTCCTGAAGGGATGTTTCATTCGGCAATTATACTCACTGTTTTAACAGAAATACTGTTGTGATTTGGTGGTCAGTTTTCTTTCAGATCAGTAAGTTTACCAAGATTGTGAGGTTATAGGAACATGCAGCCAGAGATAAAGAGAGACTCCTGCTGACTTTGGCAGTAGCCTCACTTAGAGTATGTGTTTTGGGATGCTGCACTGCTGAAGTAAGCTGATGGTGTGGCTGAGAGCAGTTCTTCATTCTCACTAGTTTCTTCCTGCATTGTTACCCCCTCTGTCTCATGGGTGCAAGTGTTGGGCCTGTGTGAGAAGCTGTTTTATAGGACCAGTTTCAATGGAAAAATTATCCTGCCCCTTTTGGGGCACAGGTCACCTTCTTTAAACTGCAGTGTTTCCACAGTCTTGTTTGGTGTATGAATACATTCTTCTGTCTGAAGGAAGAGTCTGGGGGAGTGGAGAAAGCTGGTAGAGGGAAGAGTTAGGGGTAAAAGGCAGAAAAAAGGATGAGGACATGTTTTTGGTGGCAGTGCTAACTTAGACTGTAGACTAAAATGCAAGTGGTGTTTGGGGTTTTTGGTGTTTTTTTGTTTGGTTGGTTGGTTTTTTTTCGCTATGGCTGAGTCAGATTAGCAATTTATTCCTCTTCCCTTTCTTAGCTCTCATTTCATGTCTTTGCTTGTCTGACCTCATTGCAAACTGATTCAAATCACTGGATCTCTAGAGAATTAACCTGGTGAAAAGGTCTGTTGCCAGGCTAGTGAGTTGAGTCGGTTTACAGTGCAGTCAGATGAGTGGCTGAGAGATGGGACACTGTGGCTCACAGTAGGAACTGGGAAGGCAGAGTGGTCAAACATTCTCCTTTCAGCGATGGAAAATGGTGGTTTAGGTCAGACATGACAGGAAACTGAAATTACTAAGTCATTTTTTGCGTTCTGTGAACTTGATTCATAGGTTGATCTCAAGTAGGAATGCATAAAGAGTACATGAATTCCTCCTAGGTCATCCTAGGTTTCAAAAGCTGTCCAGTGAGGCTTTGTTTTCTAGTACTTGTATTTATTAGAGACATCTATGCAAGAACATGTATATCTCTGAATAAATGCGTAAACATTTATCAGTGTGCAGTATTAGCAAAATTTGAGATTCCTAATGAAAAGTACCCAAGCCAAGTATTTGTTTTGTATTTAATTAAACTTGGAGTTTTGTTTGTAATCCCTGCCAAATGAACTGTATCCCCTGATGGTACAGGATTTCCCCTTGACACTGTGTTCTCTGACAGTTTGCAGAAAAGAACAACAAAAATATCTATGTTAGCCTATGCTAACATTTCACTGTTGTGCAGGTAACTGTGGCAGGTCAAGTGTTTTGAAAGTTACCTGCATTAACTCTGTCTAGTAGAAGTAAAGCTCTGAGCAGTCTTGAAGTTTAAGCAGATGTGAGGTTTAGAGCAGGCTCAGGAAGCTTGAGCTATTTCCTAAATTAAAATCTAATACCTAAATTAAAATCTAATCTAATAATTAAAATCTAATCTTAATCTAATCTAATAGAACATTTCATCTAATGGTGTTGTATAGCAACTCCCTACAAAAAACAGACGGTTAGGCTTGATGATCCTTATGGGTCACTTCCAACTTGAGATATTCTGTATCTCATGAAGTGTTTTAAAAGTCCTCACATAGGACTGTTGGTGTGCTTTAGTATTTTCATTTACTTAAAGGCTGAGTTTTGAGTTTGTTCTATGGCATGAAGAATTACCAAAGAAAACCTGTTCTGTGTTTGAGTTGTGGGTAAAGGCTGGACTACATGGAGAATTTGGTTTGCTAGACCAGTGTGAATATGCAAGCTATTCCTTCCCAGTGCTGAAAGAAAGCATGCCCTGGAGGGCAACAACTAATGGGGTAAGTTAGTATGTTATGTAGTCGCTCTTTCTTGAATTTGTAGCACACTGACTTTTTCTTACATGATTTTGAATCTGTTCTCTGTATACTTAGCATTTTTTCTAAAGCTGTGCTTAAATGTTTAGCTTTTGGGTTTGGGGAAAGTGTTTCATAAAGCATTGATTTTTGAAAGAGTAGCTTTTGATTCAGTTTCATTAAGGTAATGGTAGAGAAAGTCTTGATCCTCAATAGGGTAAAATATATCACCTTGGATGGTATTTTATGAGTGTGTATCTATGGACTGTAGTTCATATGTATGGTTCTTAGGGTAACTTGGCCTTGGCCTTT
Organism: Piaya cayana; assembly: GCA_013389865.1. NCBI lineage: Eukaryota > Metazoa > Chordata > Aves > Cuculiformes > Coccyzidae > Piaya > Piaya cayana. The sequence goes on along the minus strand of WAAB01003120.1, from coordinate 34,757 downwards.
TCCTTTTTCTTTTTCCTTATGGAGAAAACGCAACATTTACTCAGAACTGGACGGACTTCAGTTTCCTCGCTTTTTTTCATATGCGTGGTAGTGATGTTTTAGGCTGCTTATTGAAGAAGCTTATTACGCTTTCAGAAATGTAAAACATTTTATGTAGATATCAAAGTTTGAGTAGTGAGCTCTGCTTCATTGAGACCTCACCTCTGTTGGTCTTTTAATTTACAGTCTTTGGAAGAAGTTACGGTAACTTAGCTTTGCAAGCGATCTGGAGTTAGAGGAGTGTGTTTATTGAAACCCCCAGACTAGTTAGATAAAAAGCTTGAGAGGCCTCAAAGCTTACTGAATAAATCAAGCTTACTAATGTAAATGAAGTGGTTATAGGTGAAAGTGGGGGAAGTATTAGCAATGGGGTATGACAGAAGATATTGCCATCTAAAAATGGTGCAGGAGGCCCTTAGTTATTACCTGTAAAATCTTTGTTATATGGATATCCTGTAAAAGCATCATGTAGAGAACTGCTGGTACTTAAGCGTAATCTCAGACTGGGCCTCTTCCTGACCCATTGACTGAAAAGAGCGGGTTTGGTTTGGTTTAGGTTTATGGGAAGAATGCACCATTCTCAAGTACTCATTAAAGATGCACCATGTTTTTACAGTCTTGCATGGGTGCAAGGGCTGGTTTGAGGACTTCACATAAGTTTTATGGAAGTAACTGAACAAACACTGCTTCAGTTGTGTGTTGATCTTGCTACTGTTAACACTTTATTTGACAAACAAAGCTGTCTTGCAAAGCTAGGGGCAGCTTTTTGAGAGGGCTGAAATTTTCTGTTTCTTGTAGTTTTGAAGAGTGTTAAGGGGCCATTCTTCAAGTGCTTGTAGGTAGTGTGCCTTTCTTCTGGGAGTGTCTCTTCTAGGTCATACCATTGGTCATTCTTGAAAGCAGTGTTTTCACACCTGCTGCTATTTTCATAATGCAGCTGCATTTTTAAACTAACTTGGATGCTTGAATGTCATTGGTACTTTTAAGATCTTCTTTCTTCATTTCACTTTAGATTTACTGTTACTGGCTGAATGAGAGTTGTATACCAAGAGTGTAGTCAGAAGGTGGCGCTGATATGATAAAATAAGTAGCAAGTTAAAAGTTTGGTGTAGTTACTTTTTTTTTTTGTAACACATGACTAAATTCACTGTACTTGTCTAATATTTCTTGCTTATTAGCTTGTGCAATTTTTTTCTCTAGTCAAACTCACTTTTGTAGGTTGACATATGTAAACTACTCTAAGGGTCAAGTGCGCATAGAAGATATTTAACTGGCCCCATGTTTCATTTTTGTCTGACATCTACCAACCCCATGTCAATGGGTTAAATTTTAGTGGTTTGTTTTCTCTTAGATCTTGAGATTTTAATCATTTTGTCTGAGCTGTACTAGCATATTAATGCAATTTGGGTATGAGATAAAATGGATTTATACAAACCTAGAATATCAGAGTATCACCAGTAGGAGTTTGGAATAAAACCAGCTGTTATGAAACCTATACATCAAATATTTTCATATAACTTACTAATTGGAAGTTTAAGACAAAAACTAACCGGTTTCTTCGTGTACTGTAGGAAGGTGCAATGGCTCAAGAGTCACCCAAAAATTCAGCAGCAGAAATTCCCGTGACAAGCAATGGTCAGCTGGAAGATTCTCATGAGCACAGCTATAACAGGGTAAGAATTTTCTTTGCTATCTAACAAGGTACAATTATCAGAAATGCTGAAATTACAGTACAATGCATAGCAGACTATATTTGGCATAGTTTTGTAGAGCTTTAATGAAAAAACCACTTTTGAAGCTCACAAATTATTGTTGAAGTTGATGTAACATAATATGATTTTACATTTCAATAATGTTTTTTGTTTAAAAGGCATGGTAGTGATGGCAAGTATTTCTAAATACAAAATAGTGTAAAGAATTGGGTGCTTTGATAATGCACAGTCAAGTGTATGTGCTTCTACACTCTTATGTCTGATCCTTGAGAATACCGATTTTTAATCCAATGATTTTATCCATAAAACAGGACAACACATTTTTAAAATGAGACTTGGCAGGTCCTGTGAGTTCAGGCTACTAAATGCTATTTTTTTTTAATGTAGGAGTATAAAATCGTTAGAGGCAAACTTCTAAGGGATGTTAAGTTTGGAGGCAACATGCCTAAAAGTAAAGATAATCATGTTCTGATTTGAAGTTGTAAGCAGGGGAGAAGTAACTTTTCTAGTGTTGAAACTGCAAATTTACTACTGTATTGCTATATGCTTTATGGATGAGGTGTATCAGAATCCATCTTATTTGTTATACATTGGGAAAAACGTTATACTTTCCTAACTAATCTGTATGCAATTCCAAGTTCTTCCCCTTAACCTTGGAGTAGTTTGCTCTCCGTTCTTGTTTGGCCGTCCAGCAGAGGGTGCTGTGGTATAGTTTGTTGAACTCGGGGTTTATGTTCTTCATTTTGCTGTTCAGTTGGAAATACAAAGAGTAGTTAATTATCCACACTTATCTGATATCTCTCGAGCCTTGGATTTTAAGGGAGTCCCCGAGCTTTAACAGTCCCATGCTGACATGCAGTGCAGGATTATTTCTAAAAGAAATACTTAGCAGAACTTCCATGTTTTATTCTGTCCTACTAAAATACTGGTTAGAGGTGGGAACCTCTGTAAACTTAAAAACAAATTGCATATACATCCTGACTATTAGTAAAGACATCTGTCTAATTTTGTCTTCTGATTTTAACTTTAATGGAAACACTCCTTCAAAGCTGATAAATTGTTATTAAAGTTGACTAGAATGAGTATGGCTGTAAAAGTGTAAAACTTCATGCGATGGAAATGCATCCATGTTAGAACTCTTATTAAAAAATACTGCACTTTTAACTGTTTTTTTTCCCCTGCCTTTGTTGAATGGACTGTGATTTTTCTGTTTCTTTATGAATAGCACTGCTGTGAGGGGAGGCTTATGTTTCTTAAGATGTGTTGTTTAACTGAGATCTACCAGTAACATAATGAATATAAAAATGAGGGTGATATTTAACTTCTCAGTTTTGATAAAGGTGTACCTGTATTTAGGGAGGGAAACAAAAAAACACCTTGAAGTGGTCATGAATTTAGGCTCATCTGGAAGTAGAGGAGAAACAGATGTACTATTTTTAAGCCTGATAACCTTGATGCTACTGTGACTTGATGGCTGTTGTAGTTCTTTTCCTTGTGTAATAATTAATTTTTCAGTGTAGCGCATCCAATACTTTAATTAGTTACAGTAAATGGAACTTGAAGTCTTGTTACTGGGTCAGACCCCTCGTTCAGTCAAAATATAATCACAATTTCTATGGAAAGTTGAAACTTTAAGGTAGGTTTTTATCTATGGCCACATAAATGTTGGAGTAGGTTTTAGCTAGCATTTTACTTATTTTGCTGGCTTGGAGTTAACTGTATTTTGAAACTCCCACAAAAATGGGTGATGGATTTGGTTGAGTTGCAGCAAACTTATACTATGCAAGCATAGTTGTATTTGCCACTGTAATTACTTACACAGTGCAATTTCAAAATCAATAAAGATGAAGTGCACTTCAAATATGTTTTTGAACTATCTTGTACAAGTTAACACCTGCATGTGTAACCTAAACTCAGAATATGTGATAATCAGGGCTTCTTATAAGCAAAACAAAGAAAACAAACTTGGAATTAACATCTAGGTTTGTTTACTACTCTGTTAGTCTCAAATTCTAATTTTTTGCTTCTACTCATCTTTGCTTTCTGTTTGTTATTTTTAATGCTTAATGCTATTCTTTCTCTTTTTTTCCTTGCCAGGTAATTTTTTTATTTTAACCTAAAGCAATATGCATTGCACCACAAAATTTGTGTCAAGTTTTCAGGGATATGTTTTCCTGTTGCTTTATGGAAATGACAAGCCAAGTACTGATCTTTAGGAGGTCACTTTAAGAAAGGAACAAGAAACTATTACCACTTTGTTGTGCTGTTACCCCAGTGCTCAGAAAGACTTTGTGACCACTGTGGAGTTCACAGCCCTCAAATCCCACTAAACTGATTTCAGTTACACCTTCTTGGGAAGCTGGGGAACAAGGTTATTTGTGTTTCATATTTTCTTACTGTTGTGACCAGGGAGCCATTCATCTAGGTGTTGTACAATTTGGATATAAACAACAGTAATCCTTTATCTTGTATTTTTTATTTGGTTTTCTGCAGCTGTTTTGTGACAAAGACTTGAGTGGCTCTGATTGTATGTTTTTGATAGACCAAAAAGAGGGTAGTTGTATTACCTTTTCTTCAAGGTTCTTCAATTACAAAACTAAACTATCCTCTAGACTCATGTTCTATTTAGCACTTCCATTAGACCTCAAACATAAGTTGCTCAAGCATGAAAATGCATATTTATTTTCCACCAAATGCAGTATTTGTATGTACTTAAGCATGAGAAGTATGTTATTTTGTAAGGTAATGCAGTGCAGATGTATTTGCGTGGAAATGGCAGGTAGGGTTGCTCCTTCTTTGAAGAAAAGTGCCATTAGTCAAGCAGAACATCAGACAGCATAGATTACCATAAAGTTTCAGAAGGAAGCATACTAGCTCCAGTCTTGTGGGAATGTGATAGAGCACTACTTTATGCATCTTCACATTGCTTTATATTTAAGAAAAAGAATCAAAAGCATATTTATGAGGTAACTTCAGTGAGTGTTTGCCCAACTGTGAAGTCTCATTCAGAAGTATGCTGCTGCATTCTAATTGTCTTGTTTGTAAGAATAAGAGATGCCTGTGGAATTCTGACAAGATTTGTCTTGCCTATATGATGGATGGAAACTTTTTTTAACTAAAAAAGCTTGTAGCTTCAGTTGTCGTTATGTTTCCAAAATGACGGCAAATACACTCTAGTAATAGTTTTGGAGTTTTAGAAAGTAAGCGTCTTTTATTATAGGGCTGGGTGCCGTAATATTCTTGTATCAATTGGATGAAATGTCTAATGTCTTTTAGTTATGAATAAGTTTTACCCAGTGGTTTTCAGCTGTCCAAGCTCTGTTGGAACTCACTTGAGCTTTAAAACCTTGATATGTTAAACCATTTGCCAATGTTCGGGTGTTTTGTTAGTCTGTCTTAATAACATCGAACTTAAGTGTTTCATAATCAAACATTTTTTCCTTACTGCTTTGTACAAGAAAACTAAACAAAAAAAAGTTTGCTGGTTTCTGTTCTTCACTTTTTTTCCCACTTTTCGCTGACTTCTAGAATGGTTTTCTTCCAATGCTGTTTTAATTATGTGACTTGAGTAGTGGTGGTTTAATGTCACTGAAGGTATTGGGAGCAGAGAACTGTGGGAAGGAGTAAGTACATTATTCCTAATTCAGTAATGTGACAGAGTGTGAAAGCTGCATAGGAATAAAATTAATCACAAAACTGGTCTACCTGTAAAGGTATTTAGGGAGCTGTAAGCTGTGTTTTGTACTTAAACTATTGTACAAAATCTGTATGAAGTTCTTACAGGTCTGAGTCTCTGAAATTGTCGTACCAATTGTTTTCTTTCATTTTTGATATCGACTCTCTTCAGCTGACTCTCTTTGTACTTTTATGTGGGTAAAACTGTGGCTGAGGATGTCACCAGTAATAAACTTCAGGTGGCAAAAGATAGATTAACTTTGAGTCTTCAATTTATCTTACTAGAAATACAAAATAAGCTCTCGGATATGATGAATTTGAGCACATGGGTTCAGTATCTTGTTCTGTAATTTCATTACCAGACTGCACAAATAAGGTCAGTTATTTTTGTCTTTTGCCTTCTGAAAAAGAACCCCAGCCTTGTCACTTACATTCTACCTGAAATCTGAGTTAGTCACTTAGGTTTTGATGTGTTGACCAGCACAGCCTACATTTCATTTTGGACAATTATATTTTTATTAACATCAGCTGATTTATAATATATTTTTATGTGTCAGTTCTAGAAAACTATTTTTAGGCAATGAAACCAAGACCAGCAGTCTTTTTATTTCTGTAGTCAAGTGGTCTGCTTTGTGGAGTCTTAAACAAAGATGTGAATAGAAGGGGAACTAATTTAAAACTGGATTATGGTATGAAATTAGGTAATAAGTTGGAAGAGATGTAGTGGAAGACATGTAGTGTCATCTTCTGAGTGAGGAGCAATGTATTGGAGGATAGAACACGTATTGTCAGTCTGTGTTGTTTGCGCTTCAGCATAGTTTAAAGCCTTCAGCTCTCCTTGCATTTATTTTTTTTATTTTATATTGATGTGAGGACGTAGTGTCTTAATTAATGGACAGTAGGAGTTGAGTGATATAATAGGGCAAAGAGAAGAAGATAATACCAAACACATAAGGAGCTCCACTTGTACATGAATTTGGGTAAGAACCTAAAAAGTTCAGAGCAAGTTGTCTGGCTGGAGAGATGTTATGTTGATCTACGTAATGCTTTGTTTCATGGTACTTGTAAAATAGGGTCTTTAAACTGTGAGCTTTACAGTAAGATGTGTGGCAAATTTTTCCTAAAGGTAACTTGAGTAGTTTTATTTAAAGTACTGTCATAAAAAAGTACATGATTGTTCCAAGTTTACTTGTTCCACTTACAATGTACTCCTTGAACTAGATAATAATGTAAGGGTTTTGAAATAACTTTGTTTGAGGTAGTAAAGGCAGGTAAAACTCTTATTTTTTTTTTTTTAACTTACTGTTGGTAGTAAGCAGAAGATTACGCTTAATCATGCATTAATAATAGACTAAAAATTAACACAATGTTGTTTGCTTACTTCCTTCTTCCTTTCTTCTAAGTTTTGACTAGGCAAGTAAGTTTTGACTGGGCTTGGACTAAGCAAGCTTTGAAGTTTCTCCTCAGCTGATTTCTCCTTAATGAGTCTGCTAAGCCCACTTCAGCTAGGCTTGTGCTAAGCTTCTCCTAAGCAAGTTTCCATTAAGCACGCTTCTGCTGGTAGAGTAAAAAGCACAGTTGTCTTTCTCCTCTTCATTTTAGGTGATTATGGAGAGAATGAATGGGAAATATCTTTTTGGAAATAGTGTTTAATTCAACCAACATTCCTTCTTGAACATGCATTCTGAGCGACATCTTTAGTGTGTCTGCTATCTCAACAGGATTGATGTGTCAGAAGCTCATACTGGTTTATCTAGATGATCTATACAATAAACTGATGAATATCCCTGTTAGTCATGTAAAAAAGGCTAACCCTACTAAAACACATTTAGTTTAATATGATGGTTTGAACTAATTAAAATGGGATTTTAATGAAGAGTTAAAATGGTTTAAATGTTCTACACTATATAGGTTTGCACTGTCTTCACTAGACCAAATTAAGCTAGTGCAGCTGTTCCGTTTACCTATATTTGATACTTTTTGCTGCTTTGAGCTTTTAGCATGATGAATGACTGACAGTGAGATAGATAACCCAGCTTTTAGACTTCTTGAGAGTCTGTGGAGTTGTAGGGCTTAAATGCCTCTGGGTCTTGGTGAAGTTACAATGTTAAAATACTTCTGCTTAGATGCTAATTGCATGAGTATGCAATCATGTTCAGCCTCATACAATTAAAAATTATGAATGAAGAATCTTTTTTGTGGTAGGAATCCTTTAACAGGTTTGTAGTTTGGAAATGTATCAACAAATTTTGACAAATTTCAAGACTTGATTTCCCTTTGACAAAGATGGGAGGAGTCTCTTCCAAGTTTGAAAGCCGATCTTTTGCTCATCAAAATCACTCTCTTGGGTAGAAGAGCAATAAATAATTAAAACATAATCCCCTTATTGTGGTAGGGGAATCTGTTCTCACTTCCCATGTTGTAACAGCAAATCTGCATTTGGTGGGAATTAAAAAGGAAGCTACTTATGTTCCCTTCTCGCCAGTCTCCCTAAGTCATATCATACCTTCTCTTAAATGTGAAGTTTTGTGCAAAATTTATTACTCCTAAGGCTGTGTCTGAATTATCCTTCTGTGTAAATTATTAACTCTTAAAATTGCTTTGCCAGGTTTGCCAGAGCAATTACAGATTATTGGTAGCTTTTTTGGTTTTCTACACTTGGAGCCAAGGGAAGGAAAAGCAAGTATTGCCAGGTGGAAGAATGACATGCTAAAAATGATGTGCAGAAGCATGTCATAACTGAACAGTAACTTGCATATCTATAAACAAACTTTCTAATGACAATCCTAGTCATGTATAGCTCAGTAAATGATAAATCTTTCATTTAGGTTCCTCTGCAAGGTTATCTTCAGTAGGGACATTCCAGCTAGTTAATATTGTTTAAAAACAGGCTTGAATGCAGTTCTTTACACTGAACTTTGCCTTTTTGCCAATGAAGAAGGTGTAACTCTCTTTGAACAAATAAGAATTTGTACATATACATACGTATGTAGATATGCTTATGTAAAAAAAAAACTGTATACGTAATTGAAGATCTCAATAATTTTTGTGATCGAGATATCAGGCTTTTTAGTCAAGAGATGGATGTGTTGTAATATACTGATTTATTTAACTCTAGTTTGTTCAGCTTGTGTTTAGCTTCAAGTTAGAATTAAGCTGGATGTACAGAAGTATGATTGCTTAGATATAAACTTTTGTCTTTACAAAGCAGATGGTTCTGCATTTCATCCTTAAATACAGATGATTGTCTGCAATAGGAATCTAAGCATGCTTAAGCAGGTTGACTTTCAACATATTTTTGGCTACAGATTTAGCTATTTCAGAAAACTATAAAATGTGCCAAGTGCCTTCAGGAATAGATATTGATGCCATGTCCTTTTTGTTAGGTCAGTGCATCTTCTCTACAGCCTGGTTATCCTGTTTCAAGTCTCTGCTTTTTCAGTTCCTCATGACTTGCTATGTTTTGAGTTAAATGGAATCTGTCCATTAGCCTAAGTTGAAGCAAAGGCTTTCCAGAATACCACCAACTGCCAGTGATTAAGTCAGTTGTGGAGGCTGTAACAGTATGTATCCAATGTTGTGATTATAAGAATTTTTTCACCGTGAGAGTGGTGAGGCACTGGCACAGGTTGCCCAGAGAAGCTGTGGCTACTTCATCCCAGGAGGTGTTCAAGACCAAGTTGGATGAGGCCTTGGGCAGCCTGGTCTAGTGGGAGATGTCCCTGCGCATGGCAGGGGGGTGGAACTGGATGATCTTTAAGGTCCCTTCCAACCCAAACCACTCTATGATATACTTAATTTGTGAAATCGGGTTCTCCATGTGACTGCTGTTTGTTGTTCATGCTGGTTTTGGGGTCTTTCTGATGGTGGGTTTGGTGATTTTCATGCTTGTTAGGGGTTTTTTTTGTGTAATGCTTCAAATACACAAATGTGGCACAGTCATCATTAAATAGCTAGTCCACATGAGTGTAAGTATGGCTATAGGAATTGGTTACTCTGAATGCAAGCATGTCCTAGGTTTTCAATGAAAAGATTTCTACTCTGCTGCGATTCCAGGTGTTTGTAGCTATTACTTTTTTTCATCCTTCCAGGAGTTTGTCTTAAACTAAAGACAGCTCACTAAATCTGTGGGGATGAGATCCAAAACTGCTTCTTCACAGTCTGAGCCTCTAGGCAGTATCATTCTTATGCACTAGCTTGCTTCTGGTTTCTGCATCAAGTAACTACAGTAACAGGTCTAGCATGGATTGGATTTTAAAGGTTGTTTTCTCTCTGTAGTTAGAAGCATTGCACATATCATAAATAGTTACTGCATGTGTCTAAGCATTGATGTCTTAAAGCTGAGTGTAGCTTTTTTTTTCTGCAAGTTCACCATTGCCTCTCTATACTTTTTCATATTTTTTCTTCTGTACAGCAGAAAGGGTGCAAAAGAGTACCTGACTTCAGAAACTAAGTTTCCCAGTTTCTTAGTGCTTAATTCTTTTGTAAGTGACTTTTACCTTTCTGCTTTCACTTCCAGATTAGCTTTTCATTCACTCTTAACTTCTACAAATTAGTGGTTCAAATTTGCTTTGAATACCAGAACCACTTTTAAAGTACTAAGTATATTCTGTAACGCCAGAGACTTAAATTTCAGTCAGGTGTTCTGGAAATATAGTCCAGGAAACCTTTAGGACCTGTTCAGAGAGATGGGCAAGATAGCAAAAGTGGACAGTAGGATGTATCAGTTATGGTGCATGAATTCACAGTTCAGTAACAGGCTTGAATTAGGTTTCTGTGAAGACTTCAGTTGCTTCCAAGTTGATTGTACTAGTTAATCTAGCTATCAGAACTTAAACGAGGTAGTCTCAGGCGCTTTTGAATGAACAAATTTTAAAAGCAAACAGAAGGAAATGGCAGCTTTGTGATGTGAGCACTTGTGATGTAGAGTAGGTGCTCAGAAGGAAGCTGTTGGAAGTGATGTTTGTGGATGTTTGTCCCATGTCAAATGAAGTCCAGAATAAATACACAGGCTATGCTTAGTGTTTCTCATTAATTTTTTTTCTTGTGTGTCACAGTAGAAAGCTGCAATACTAGTGAAGACATTCCAAATTAAAGGCAGAATTGCTTGTCTGAGAGCTGCTGAAATTGCATTATAATACTTTAAGTGAATTCTCTTTTTTTAAACACTGACTTTCCATTTTTATTCAAATATTTCCAAGGACTTGAAACATTCGTTACCAGTTGGACTAGGACTTTCTGAAACCAAAATAACTTCCCATGGCTTTGACAGCACCAAAGAAGGAGTTGTTGAGGCAGGACCATTTCCAGGTAAAGGTAAATTCTATTTTTGTCTTTCAATTTAAAATCTTTAGGCATGTTTTCATATGGTCAGGAGTAGCGTTCTGTAGATGCTTTGAGAATTTTGGTGTAAATGTACACATAGAGAAGTGCATTAGTGACAACCAGTTTATCTTCTCTGGTAGCTGGATTGTTAAAATAGACAATGCTACACTTGCAGTATCTGTCAAGACTCTAGCGGAAGCTGCTTAGTGTTAAATTTGTCCATGATTACAGTAAGAGAAGTCCTTGAGCACTTTGAAGTGGTGTCAGGCTGTAGAATTAGTTTTCTTTAAATGTTGCAGGTATTGTTCTGATTTGAAACATAACTGAGGAGTCATTTATTTCTTGATACACAGTTCACTTACCTGGAGCAGATTGATGAGTAGAATTCTTTATTGCCCCCAAGACCTGTGTCTCCGTTTGTTTGTCAAGGTGCACGTATTGCTTTAATATATTGTTGTTAGGTGTCATAAGGCTTTGGGTCTCTTTTTCCATGTAGGTTTGAAATTATCTCAAACTAGCAGCTGTGAATGTAATTCTCTTTGTAGTCAGACATTTAATTTACATTTAGTTTTATTTCCTGTTTGGTAAAAATGTCGTGCTTATGACAACAGTTACATGCTGCACTTTATGTGTATTTCAAAGCGAATGCTGTGGTTTAAGTCTTTGAAATTAGCAAAGTATCTAGCTAAAACCTGGGCAGATGGCAAACTGCTCACTGTTCGGTTTTGTACTGATACCAAAAATACCAGCAAATAAACTCTATAATACTCTTTTTAGAGTTGTGGAACGCAAGCATCCTTTATTACAGTACCAGACACATGGGGGATGATTCCACCAATCATGCGTAATGAAACAAGAGCTGGTTATAGAACGTATTTCCCATCTACATGCGTATGTATAACATTTCCCAGAAATCTCATGCATATTTTATTACTTTCGAAGGACTCATTTTAATGTTATTATGACCTTTGCAACAGCCAAATCTCTACTAATTGATACAATACCAGTTACCTCTCTAACTTTACATTTTTTACATAGAGAGACTATAAATGAGCAGAAATTATTACAGAACATTTATTTGTTCAGCACATAGTATACTTAACACAAGGAGTTACTATTTCTCAAGAGAGCAGTGTCTGAAAAAACAGTTTGAAACCAAGTTGTCTGAAAAACACGTTATCTGAGAGACATGCTTGTCTGCAAAGTAGTTACTTAAATGAGACTTTACTGATGTTAGAAAGTTTTTCCGCTTTAGGTGAGACTAGAATATTCCCCTTTTGCACTAGTACCTGCTTTGCAGTATCCTACATTAGCAGCATAACTGTTGCAGTTAAGCCCCTTAGCTTATAAGAAGTGTCTGGAGTGTTTCAAGCTACACTAATATGTTTGAAATCCAAATGGTCTGGAGTAAGTACATACACAAATAATAAGCTTTCGAGATGCATTTTTTAACATTGGATGTCGGTTTTCTCCCAAGGATATTTTCTTCAGTTTTTTCCTAATGCTGTAACCAAATCATTGTGGAGGGGGATAAAAAGAAGCGGTGGAAACTAAGGCTTCTTATGAAAGATGGACAAATTGCCCTATTTCTAACAATCATTTTTTCTGTTTGTATTAAAAAATGAAACCCCAGTAAGGACACTCGAAGTAAGCAATACTGGAGTGAAAGGGCTTTTAGGATTTGGGGGTGTTGAATGATGAAGCATCCATAAGGCTGAGTTAGTACTCAACCAAATTATAAGGATTTTTGAAGCTGCTTGTCTTAGCTTGCTTGCTGAAGTGATTCAGTCTTTAGACCTTTAGCAGGTTCTTGCAGTTAACCTTTTATGCTTGGATGAATCCAGCTGTGGCTCTTATGCAATGTATCACTATAAAAAAACACAGCAAGTGCATTGACTTTCAGTCTTGTCTTTTATGTGTAAGTGTATTCAAGTCATTGAAGTAATAGTACTCTGCTAGTTTTGCCTTTCAAACATACTTTACAGCGTTACTGATTGTTGATTCAGTTAATTTGAGTAATATTTTTGGTGTTACTAATTAGAAATTTTGTTGAACCTTGCTGAAGGTTAGGTTTGATTTTCTTTTCCTCCAGCACACTGCTAGCCATGAAGCATCTCAGAATTTCTCAGCACAAGCAATAAACACTCCCCCCTTGGTATGATAATTACTCATCACTGTGAGGTGAAAAAAGGTAGATTTGTTTGGTTGGTTTTTACATCCTGAAAAATTCTTGGGAATGCCACTTCACATTTATGTGAAATGAAAGAGTTGCAAAGCTCTGGAAAGTGTAATCCTGAAACACCTTAGATAACACATGTGGTGCAGGTCATTTAAAGTTGGGTTTCTTTTTTTTAAAAAATAGAACAGGCAAGTGCTGTAAAATCCTTCTTTTGGGAAGGAGATTACATACCTTAAGAGATAACGGCTCGTATGATCTTCAGGATAGCTTATTGCTGTGTGTTTACACAGACTCAGGAACAGATGTTAATCAAGTATATCTGAAATTGGCACAGACTCCAGAGCTTGTTTCACCCCTTAATGCTTTCAGTACCATTCAGTCACAATGCAGAGTGAAATGTACCTAGACCTGAAAAAGGAGGTTTCAGGTGTGGAAGCTGGATACGACAATCTTTTTTTGAATTTTCTGTTGATAGTATATACTTAACTGATGAAGTTGTTGGTTCTGTTTTGATTGCTCTTAAAAAAAAAAAAAAAGTTTGGCATCATGACGTAGCAAATAAGATTTAATCATGAAAACTCAGAGTAACTCACATGAGCAGCTGCACCGGTTAAAGCATTTCCATCAGGAGTTCCAGCAACTTTTCTGTGGATGTTTTTATTTAGTTTGTTGATGAAGCAAATGTTTTTGTTTTGGAAAGAAAACCCCACCCTTATCTGTGTAAAAGTGCACGTTGCCTTCTAAGGGAAGATGATGGATTTTCATGGGTAATGTGTCCACTTTTCAGGTTCCTCAGCATCACCCAAATCATCTGTTATATCTCCTAGCAGTGCAGCAGCTAGCAGACTGGCTGGACAAGGTTGTGATTTAATTATCCCCACAGGTATCATAGCACTGAATGGATAACGCCCTTGTGTCTGCTGATGCTGTACTAACTCTTCCACGTCTCTAATTTGATTTACTGTTACTTGGAAATATAACTTGTGGATTTTTGGTGGCTCTCATTTCTGGCTTGTAACAGCTCACACAGTTAATCTCTGCTTTCTTTTCTGCGTGCTGCTTTTCATTCTATCAAATGTTACAAATAATTACCACATATTAATAACAGTAGCTAAAATGGGAGTAACCAAAATCTTTTATTTAGGTTAAAGCCGAAACTTTTCGCTCTTTTTGCCAAAATGATGTATTCCAGTAGAACAGTGTGTGAGGTGGCTATTAGGAATTCACAACGCCCAAACTAGGCTTTGCCACTTGACTCATTTTGTGCCTATGGGCAAATTACTTAATGTCTTTGTGTATTTCCTCCTATATAAAAAGAGAAAACGTATTCAGTTACCTCATAAGGGTGCTGAGAGGATTAATTACTTAATGTTTGCGCAGCATTTTGAAGACATCAAGAACGTAGTAGAGCTTGATGCTGAAGGGTTGTCTTGAGGCATCTATATAGATGTTTTTCCCAACTCCTGCTTACATAAAAAACCTGGCAAAGCTAAGATGATTGTAAGTAGCAGAGGGATTTAGGCAGGAGTTGTCAAATTTTATGTGAATGCATAAAAATGTAGAAATAGTAGTGCTTTGCAGTCCTTTACTGTTTAGGACACTAGGAAATATTTTTGCAAAATTAGAATCCACATGATATCCCACATTAGCTTGAAAATACTAACTGTTGGCAATTCATGTGTGCTGATTGGCCCTAGGTAGTTTAAAGTGTTGCCTCATATCTTTTCTTTGTTGCTGCTTTTATACTGCTGACTTGAAGAATTAGTTATTCCAAGTAGAATGAGCTAATAAAGATAAAATAAGCAACCTAAGTATTGTCTCAACACATCTTCTGGGAAGGATGATGTTTGCTGGAAAAGAAGAAAAATCTGTTTTGAAATTTATTAGCTGTACTCTGTGACAACAGTTTTTATATGCTGATAATTTTCATTTAATGGTCTGCAGGTTCCAAGCAGACTTTTAGGTTGGCTAAATCCAAGAAGGTGTGCAACTGCTGGAATTTTAAAATGTAGATTAAGTAATAAACGTGTCTCAAAAGCAGTTTTAGGTTTGGTTATTAAAACTATGCATTCAGGTAAGCTTTATTCAGCGTATTAATACATGAAATACTGAGATAGATATGCGCTTTATATCAGTTTTAAACCAACTCTCTCTTTCTGGAATTGAAAACCTGCATATTCATCTTAAGCTCTTACTGTCTCTCTGCTTTTGCGTGTGCAGTTGCACAGATTTTCCATACCTGCTATTAATCTCTTACACCAAAAAAACCCCAAGGCCTTGAAGATTTACTTTGTGTCTGACACAGGGGGCAAAGCTCAGCAGAAGAGTGGACCAGTTGTGTTAGCAGAGGAAGTAAAGAATCCAGCAATGGAGAAATTGGAATTGGTGAGAAAGTGGAGCCTAAACACTTACAAGGTATGCAGATAGGTGTTTGTGTGTGGGTATGTTATGAAATCTAGAAATGCATTTGCTACTAGATGGGACTAAAACTTTCCAAGTATTGTACTGCTCTATGAATGAAAGTTTTGTTGTTGCAGTGAGCATTAAGCAAGAATCCATATGGAAAGCTTAGTGTTTCTCAGTGTAGCATTCTTGAAAGCCTTTTTAAATGTTTGGTTTTATGTGGAAGATCCTTTATTTATATTATTGATGTAACAAGGTAAAGAATGTTCTGTTTCTAGCGTCCCCTTCAACATACAGACTTCAGCAGTAATACTTGTAGTTAAATCTTTTTGCTATCTTTGAGTTGATTGCTGATACAATAAAATAGTAGGTGATGGGGAAAAGTCGGGCCCATATTACAAGTTCCATACTTGTCACTTAATCACTGTTCTGATGGTTTTGTTCTGTTCTTGGCTGGTTGTTTTTCCTTAGTGTTGGAATTGTTGCTTTGATTCACATGTGTTTTACTCTTGTATGGTGCTTCTTTGTGATCAATTAGAATTTGATGAAATCAAATAGTAACAAAATAATCAAGAAAAGGTACTTAAAGCACACCAGTTTGCCTGAAGTGACTCCCATTAAAAAGCCATAAGGTAAGGAACAATTGTCAGGGAATACGTTACTGACAGGCATTTTAAACAAAGATCAGTTTTGAAAAATAGCTTTTTGTTATGCTTGCAACTTATATGACAGAGGTGTGAACAGGTAAGTTATATATCAGTGGGATCTACCTCTTAAGAAATTAAGAATCCGTGGAAAAAGCTTCCCTTGTAAAACACGGGTCTGAATCCCTCCAGTGTTCATAAGTCCAGATAAGGACTTTCTCTCTAGAGAAGATGGGAAGCAGGGGTAGAGGCATTCTACTCACTAGTAAATGCTTATGCTTCTCTTTGTGTTAGAATCAGAAGTTTACATCTTTATTCTATTAAATGGCTTTTAGAAATTCTAATTCTCTTGTTATCTAAATTTTGTAGCAACTACAGAAGTCAGTCCACTACTCCTGGGGTGTGCTGTGATCCAGTCAGATATACGCCAAAGCCATTCTTTAAAACTCTGTATGTTTAAGAATCATTGCCTCTTGAGATTGAATCTGCTATACCAGAACTAAATAGGAGAGGATTTGACCTTATTTTCTCTTTGTGGTGCCTTGATTTAGAAAACAAAACCAAAAAATCTCCATGTCTCAGTTGCAGAATGATTGCAAACCCGCTTATGTGAAGTAATAGCTAGAGGACTAAGTGAAAATGATCTCAAATCCTTGTTTAGAACATTATTTCTTTGGCAGTATCTTTGCAGAGTCTGTGTTTCTTAGATTCCTTTATTGGCTTAAGTGTCTTCCTCCTTGAAATCCAGAATCCCACTGGTTATGAAATAGCAAAGAAAGACTAGCACTTTGCAGAAAACTGATCTGTTTTCTTCATCTGTAAGCTTGAAGTTGTTTCTTGAATATGCCAAAGGAGTTAAGTCAGTTATGATCTAGAGTCCCATACTGACTCCTTGTACAGCTTTTTTTGAGGAATAGGATTGTTCAGAGTGCTTACAAATTCATTTTTAGTTGAGGGATCACTATGCAAATGTCCATGGATATACCATGCACTTGAAAACACTATGTAGGCTACATTTTTTTTAAAAGTTTAATTTTATTAAGGACAGATTTTCAGTTTGTGGACATACTGACTTGCTTTGGTTCCCATTAGGAAGGTTGTGGGAAGACGGCTTTTCCTTGTCTCATAATAGCTGACTGATTATAGGTTAGAAGAAATAAAGGGCTGGAGTAAATGGTTAGTGGAGGGAAGTCAGCAGTGGAACCCCTCTAAGCTGAAAAGCCATGCTATTCAATATACCAGGCGTTAATCTGCATGTGGAATTAGTGGTGAAACGCACTGCTAGGAGGTTCTTTAGGAATCTGGTATGAGTAGTTCCTCTGTCACAGTGCCTGTATCAGGAGTTGCGAAATCTAAATTATTGGATAAGTTCAGGACATACTAATCTGTGAAGAGACATTTAAGTATGCCTTAAGTATTTTGAGTACCTTACTATCTGTCATGTACGCATTGCTGTGAATAAGGGGCAATTGCTTTTCTCATCTCCCACTTTTATTTCTGTGTTAAGAAACTGTTTCCAATTGAAAAATCACAAGTTGCTCTGTCTAGCCTACCCATGAGGTTTTTTTTTCCTGTAATTTCTAACTGGATAAGATTATTCTGTTGTCTTTGCAAATACCAACCTTCTTCACTCTCTCCAGTCTTGTGCTCCCTAGTAATCATGAGTTAACATCAAAGGAAAATGTCCTTTCCATAATTTAGCAAGTGCTTTTTTTTGTTTCTTTTTCCTTCTGCTACCCCTCCCCCTTTGGATGAGAAAGGTGTTTTCAGTCTAGCAAAAAGACATAGGCATAACAAAGTTGTGACTCTTCTTGACTTTCAGCAATTATAAAAAGTTTGGGTTTTTGGTTTTCATACAGCTTCTTAAACTTTGAGATGTTTGAGACATGTCCAGTAATGTCTCCGTTCATCTTTAAACATAAACGGTTTAAAAAGTGTTTTTCTTAAATGTCTTTTGATGTGTTTACTTTAAAATGCTTGGGGTTTTTTCCTATTAAACTTAGAGAGAGCATAAGTTCTAGCAAATTAAATGTGTGTATCTCCTTTGGACATAAGAAAAGACCGGATGAAACTAAAGCCCATGAATTTTGAAACCTTGGGTGATGGTGCTGTAACATATTTGGAGAATGTGATGTAAGATAAATTTGGCATTATTTTGCCTAACAAAATAGGTTGAAGCCCATTCAGAGTAGCTGTGGCTTTGACTGTTAACTTTGTTTCCTTGTGATTCTGTTTCTAGCAGTAGTTCTTCACATGTGTAACTTGGTTATACCTTCTCCATTTTAGACCACAAGATTAACTTCAACTTAAACTTGCTATATTAGTAAATAATTCCTGCTTTCTGTAAAGAAATTCTATGACTTTGGTAGACATCTGCTTTACAAATGGCTTCTCCTATGTCTCAGTCAAGGGAAACTCAAATATGCATCTTGGGAGGCTCACTGCCGTGCTGGGCTGAAATCTCTGGCAGAGATGTGGCGGCTAAGTGGAATGTGGTAGCAGACTCAACTGTTACAGCCTTTGGCTGGGTGAAGGTGTCTGCAGTCTTGTAAGAGCACATTTTCTGCTCACTAAGTTAATGAACTGCAAGCCTGTTGACTTGTGACAGAAAAGAAATAGCCTTTCTGACGTGATCAGTTCCTTTTTATTTATATGTAAATAATGAAAAACACACTTTAGTTGTTTTACATATCTCTCTGTATGAGTTTCCGGTTTCCCAGTTAGCTTTAAAAAAAACCACCCCAAAGAAATGTCAAAAATAACATTTTTGGGACACATAATGTGGATGGCTTGGAATTGGATGGCTGGCATTAAAAGCCCAAAAGATCGCTAACTAGATATTTTTATGCAGAACTAGTAATACTCCCATTAACTGACTTTAATACTGCGGAGTAAATTCCTTCTTTTAACTTAATGAGATTCACCAAACCTAAGAAGAAAGATAAGAATTATTTTACTTGAGAAACGATTAGTTACGCTCTTGATTTGCTAACTTGAATATTCATCTTAGTAGGAGTCGAGACTTGTCCAACTATTCTTGCCGAGTCCTGATAAACTTCTAAAGTGTGTTGTTTTTTCAGTTTGTTGTGCAAACTTATATTGGGAGGGGTGATTGTGAAAGGATTGTGTGTAATTAAATGTCCCTTGAAGCTGAAAATGGGTGTATGCTGTGTTGTCTTGGATGTACTTGATTCTTTATAATTTTTTTTTTCCCCCCAGTGTACACGTCAGATCATCTCTGAAAAATTAGGTCGTGGCTCAAGAACAGTAGATCTGGAACTAGAAGCTCAGATAGATATATTGAGAGATAACAAAAAAAAATACGAAAATATCTTGAAACTGGCACAGACACTGTCCACGCAGCTCTTCCAAATGATGCATACCCAAAGGCAGCTTGGAGATGCATTTGCTGACCTGAGTTTGAAATCACTGGAACTTCATGTAAGACTTTTATAGTATTAAAAAAATAAAATGGCAAAGATGAAAATAACCTTAACTGACTCATGCAGGGTATATAGTAGTTAGCAGCTATTTTTCTAAATATTATAGTCACAATATATTACATGCTCTGTGTTTAAAAGCTTGTGTAATTCACTTAAAAATATGGGATATGATTGAAATTACTGTAGTTCTTCATCGTTTCTTAAATGGTTTAGTTAATGGTCGGATTCAAGAACTGACTACTTTCCTATGTATGGAAAATGTGTTTTACTGTTTATTTTACTTTTAATGAAATGTCATCAAAGTGTTCCCATGTTACATCATTTCAGTTACAAGCTGTCTTTTGGGAATATGCTTGGGAATAAGCAGAGTAGGGCATGTTAGTTCGAATATGCACATTGAATGCGAGTAAATTATTTTTCTGTAGCATATTCAAGCAATGAAATTTCATCTTCTAAGTCCTTTTTTTTAAATCAGAATTTTGTTATTACTAGGACTAATCTGCGTCCATATGTTGTTTGGAGTTTCTGAGCAAGACTGTCTTTTAGATACCTGCATTTGGGTTGTTGTGATTCTTTGGTTTAGAAGTTTATGTAACACTGGCACTTTTTGTTGTGGACAATAGAACTGTCTACTGTAAAGACAGAGAAGGTAGATGTTGCATACAAAACATAGTAGCTGGCTTGCTCTTACATTAATTGTTCTGTACTTCTGAAGTTAAAGCAATTTGATTAAGGGGCTTAGTGATTCCCTGAAACATAGCTGCTGAAGCAGCCCAAGTTACCTTTGTGGTTATTAAACTTAAAACCTCTGTTTTTCCCTTTTCATTATTGTCTATTCCCATTGAGTTTCAAGGGTGGAGGTGAATTCATGCTTGCACAGAGGAACCTTAACTGATAGCTTGCTCTACTCACTGGAGTATGGGAGTTCTTAGTATTGTGGGATGACAGATGAAAATGTGTGGAAGTTGAGCAGCAAAGAAATTAGTCTGCTAGAAGAAGTTTTTGATAATTGGTTTGCTCTTGATGCAAATATGGGGCACGTGGTTTGTTTTGATTTAGTGATTGCTATGAAGTATGTGCTGAAGCTGGATGTTTCTTCTACAACTTGGATTAAAATTTGCTTTATGCTCTTGCTTAATGAATGTGTTTTTTTCCTGTGAATAGCTTGTAACTTTGAATGGGAATACTGTTCTTCCAGGTTCTGTCAGCATCTTGTACTGGTCTTGGAATTTGTTTCAGTCATTCATCTCTTGTGTGGATTATTGAATGGGGCTGTTGATGCAAATCAAATAAAGGTTTCTACTGCTGCAATAAAAGTTATCTAACCTTTGCCTCTTGGAGACTTGCCTGATGTTTGTCTCTTTCCTCTTTGTGTTTCCCTTTTGTTTAATCTGTACTGTATTGCCATCTGTAGCCTGGCTTATTCTTCTCGGATGTTTGGAGAACATTGTTGCCTCTTGAACTTGTGCAACACTAGAAGTAAAATTTTTGAACAGTTAGGTTTTAATGTTTAATGTAATAACAGTATATAAGTTGGAAAAAAAAATCCCAACAAATGAAAATGAACACTGCTTCTTAAGGTAGTATTTCTTTATTTTATATGCATTACAAAATCAGATCTTAACGTGGTATCTGCAAAGGTGTTACTTAATAGGAATGTTTTGCTGTTTCTCTGGGATACAAAGATAACAGTTGATTCCAGGCTCATGTGCCTCTAATTATATAGACAGATGAATTCCAATTTTAATTGACCAGTGCACAGAGTATGAACCAACTGTAAACTCTCAATACAGAAAGGATTTCCTATCTATTTTATAAGAGATATCTGAAGAGGTCATGGACAAAACCCCTGAGTTTTTATATGAAACTGTACAAAACAGGAAGAGGGCAGTTTTGGGGGCTAGCATGTTTTAATACTGCTGGCCACTGCAGTCTCATCTTTCTTAGCCCCCTCCTTTGAACTCTTAAGTGTTACTTATTTGGGTCTGTGACAGTCTAGGTCGGAGGACCAGCTGGGAAACTAATTGCAATCTTGCCTGCGGGAGGGAAGAGATGGAATTAAAAAGTACTGAAAGGGGCAGTCCTGCTGCTGTCTCTGCCTGTATGCTCCTGCTTCTTTCCTGTGCTACTGTTTGTGTTGCTCTGTAGCTGACAAGGTCAGAGCAAAACCAGCTGAAAAAAGACTTAATTTTTTTTATTTCAGCAAGATCTGTCGTCATTCGACTTGCTGCTTTTGCCACACAAGCAGCTGTGCAAAGCAAAGGTGACAGATCTTTAGTGGTGTTTAGAGG
Organism: Piaya cayana; assembly: GCA_013389865.1. Lineage (NCBI taxonomy): Eukaryota > Metazoa > Chordata > Aves > Cuculiformes > Coccyzidae > Piaya > Piaya cayana. The sequence continues at coordinate 13,046 of WAAB01003120.1, read as the reverse complement.
GCTTAGCTCATGAAAACTTGCCCTAAGCACTCTTCCTTTTTTTTCTTCTCCCTCAAATTGTGCACTTCACTGCGCCTCCTTTTCTAGAGGCGTCTTTCCTTATCATTGCTCATTACCCTTAGCTTCATGAAGCCATTAATGTTAACATTGAAATATAATTTGGCTTTGGTGTTTGTGTTCAAGACAGATGAAAGGAAGCTGGGAGAATGCAGCTCTTCTGAGTTAGTTGTTGGCAGTGTGCAAGTCTAAAAAAAAAAACCAAGTTCCAAATATGAACGTAGTGTGGTTTACAGCCGTTACAACTACAGATTGTACTCTTTTGTGAGAACTCCCATCTGCAGAATATGAAGATGCCATGTGGATGACATAAATATAATAATTGGACTTGTTCATCATCCACGCATTAGGAAAATCTTTGCAGCCTTGGTCAAGCCTTACACTACACGTATCAAAGATATGAACAAACATATATCCAAATGTGACTGAAATGAATTAGAAACTTTTCATCCCTGTGACTTCAAAATTTGTCTGAGCTGCATGGTCATTTTTATTTGCTATCCATTATAATGTTCTACTCTTCAATTATTTACAGCCTCTTAAACAGTGATGGATATTGGGGGGTTTTTGCAGTGCTGTTTTCTGCAATAGAAGAATAAAACTTAATAGCTAATTAATGCTGTGTGCCCTTGTGAGTTTAGATTTATTACTGTACTTAATGTGGTGGTGTCTCTGTGGTGGTGTTGGTATTAAAGCATTACTTAGACAACCACATGAGATGCTGGATTTTAACACTGCTGAATGACAACATAAAGATCATATTAGCACCTACTTCTAAGCAACAGTCAAGACTTCAGAGCACAGAAAGATTGCTTTATAAAATAAGATTTAACATCATGTATTGCAACAAAATTGTAAATTGCTTTACTGATGTTAGAGAGATTTCACAAAAACTCTGAACTGCATATTGTATTGAAATCGTATCTGTTTAATTATAAGCATACCAAACCGAACTGACAGAACTTCTGTGTCTACGTGTGGATATTTTTTTAATATGATTGATGGATGTTCTGAATTTTAAATGATCTACTTTTTTTTTTTTTCTCTGCTTTTTGTTTATAGGAGGAGTTTGGCTACAATGCAGATACACAGAAATTTCTTGCTAAAAACGGAGAAACTCTTCTTGGGGCAATTAACTTTTTTATTGCCAGTGTGAATACATTGGTGAATAAAACAATTGAGGATACATTATTGACTGTGAAACAGTATGAAAGTGCCAGGTATCCTGTCTAGCTATATTTATTACAAACTAATTTATTCAGGAAACAGACTTTGTATCAGTATAGTCCTTTTATTTGGGTGACTAACCTGTCACATAGAAACCTTAAAATGCAACTCTCATAATCAGGATTTACAGTTAACTGTGTTATTGCCTCTATATTCAAGTGTTTTGTAAATGTTCTGTTTCACTTGCTAGCTCTGTATCGAAGAGTACTTACAGCTCCTTTTTTTTCCTGCCTGCTAGGTTTAAGGTGGCTTTCTAAGCAGCATAACAGTGCAAGATTAATCCTCTTATTTAGCTATAATACTTTCTAATAAGTGAAACAATTTCTTTGGTTCGAAAACATTTAATCGTGTGCTTCTCTTGATCCACAATATGTGCAATTCATACTTTAATTTTTGTGCACAGTTTGCAAGCTCGATTGGAAAGGGGAAAATAAAAAAAAAGAAATTTCTTAATAAATGAACAATATGCAGCAATAGATAGTGAGTTTCCTGCCCTGGAGGAGGTTACTTCCAGATATGGCGTAGTTCTCTAAAGCCTGGTTCCCTTCTTCTGCCAGGGTTTGGACCTCTGGTCCTCTCTGATACATGGTTCCATTCTGACTTTATTTTGCTTACTAGGATAAAGTATGTTTATTTTAATTTACTAAAAGATGTAGTTTATGTGTATTTCTGTGGGGTTTTCTTAAGTTTTTTTAGGTCAAAAAGTGCTAACTGCTGGAATTTTAAAGGTTTCCCCTCCCCTCTTTTACATTTTTCTGTTTTAATGCTTCATTTATAAGCAATATAGTATGTTATTGTTGTGATATTTAGGTAAACTTTCAAAAGTCACGGAAAGCAGAATTAATCTGAATGTAAATTACAGCTTTATGTTTTACATTCAGGTTTTTTAAAAAAATAGTTTGATACGTTTTCCAAGTATCCCTTTGAAAATTAATACGAAATGCATCTAAGGTGGTTCTTGCCAGTCACTTTCAATATATTGCACTTCCCTTCTTAAATAGATTCATTACTTTCCCTTTCTGTTCATTAAAGACATTAAATGTTTTGCAATTTCAATGAGGCAAAGAAATTACAAAGGTTCTTCATTTATGTAGCTGGTTTATAATTTTACATCATTAAAACAGGTCACATTTATTTCTGTGCCTCTTCTTCCCTGTGCCCAGTTGCACTTCAGCATTCATCTGTCCCCCCTCTTCTAACAACTCTCTATTGGTTTGTTTCCTTATTGGAATTAAGTCATAAGCCCCTTAAATTAAGCTAAAATCGTGACAATGAGAATCAGAAAGCCCTGTGAATATTATCACTCCTTTCCCTTTTGAAAATTTATTTTGGAGCCGTTGTACCAAATAAAAAGTTGTAGTTTATGACTAATTTTTAATCTTGGTTTGGTTTTAGTTTTAGAAATATCTGTTTGTGAGGAAGTATATTTGAAAAGCCAGAAACAACTTGGTTTGTTCCATTAAAATCAGCATCTATTACATGCTAATATGCTAAGTTCCATTATTTGAAAGCTACAAACAAGTGTGGAGGGAAGAGCGAGGCTTTGGGCAGGGCTGCCTGTGACCCTGGAGTTATTTCTGGATATTGTATGATCCAGTGTCGATGGCTGTGAACAAAGGAGCACAAGTTGCATAAAAGGAGGAAGAAAAAAAAGTCAGAGATTGTAACTACGTTTGTTTCATCCAGCTGCAATAGTATTTTAAAATATAAGAATAGCTTATTTGGCAAGGATTCTGCATTCAGCAGACTTGTCTGTAATGCTGGAAAGCAGATTATTCTAGTGATACAATTTTTAAACCACAGGCATTCCATAGGTGCTTTTCCCCACTTATAAATGCTATCCTTTATTCAATAGAAAGCTGAAATTACATAAACTTTCTTTAAAAAAAAGCCAAAACAACAACATTTTTCAAGACGAAACTGAATATTCAAACTTCCTTCTATATTAAAAAAAAGAAAAATGTCTTCCCCCCCTGCCAGTAGAAGGAGAAAGAAGGCATGACTGGTTCATCTCTATTCATGCAATAAAATGTTGCAGTCTAAGGTGGAAGGTTATCAAGGAGACTTAAAACTTATTTAATAAATAGTAGTATATGAAGACTAGCTGGTTCAATTAAAACCTTGTCAGACATCTGCAGGCAAGAGCCTATATCATAACATCAACTCTGTTTTGCTACCAGTATCCAGGATAGATAATTTGGAGAAAACAAGAGTAAATTGGAAAATACTTTTCATCTGTCTTACCTAGAATTGGGATATATACCTTTGAAGACTTAGCTTAAATACTTACCTGGCTATAAGTCTTAACCATCTGGCTTTCTTTTCCCTTGTCTCCTTCAGTGGCAGTATTGATCCAGACTCTGACTTCCCTATGAAACTAAGATAGGTCCTTAGTAGAGTATAAAGAATGCATCATCTTTTCACAGGCTGTTTATCCCTAGGGCAGACAAGTTCTTGTGGAACTATTTGTGGGAGAACTGTAAAACTGTTCCAGTTAATACATACAGAGAAGCCTAGAGCATGGTAAAAAAGCATTGGCACAGAGTTTAGTACAAATGAGCCATTGCTCAAATATCTGCTTAAAGAGGATGTCCTGCTCTTGATGCTTCTCTTGCTCCTGGCACTAACTCTTCACTGAGCTGCTTCAACAGCAGAATAACCTAAAAAAAAAAAAAACAACAGCTTTATCTAGCTTAATAAGCCAAGATGTCCCAGGGAAGACTGACCACTGAAGCCAGCACAAAATAGAGTATTGGGAGCATGTCACTGAGATGGAAACAGAAGAGGGAAGGTAGTTCTTAAGGCAGCTCTATATAATATACTTAGCGGTGGGTTTGCTTCATGAATAAATAGAAAGAGGGGAAAGAATTTGCCAATTTTTTTTTCTTCTATTGTACTTGCTTCTGTATGTCAGGTCTATTTTGAGTCATTTTTACCTTTAGATATTTTTTCCTCCTCTCCTTTCTTCTTAGGATTGAGTATGATGCCTATAGAACAGACCTAGAAGAGCTGAACCTTGGCCCTCGTGATGCAAACACTCTACCAAAGATTGAGCAATCACAACAACTGTTTCAAATGCATAAAGAGAAATACGACAAAATGCGTAATGATGTATCTATCAAATTGAAATTTTTGGAAGAAAACAAGGTAAGATACGTTTAGGAGTTTTGTCCTATAAATTTCTGTGTTGCTAGCAATACTTCAGTTGTTAGATCTTAAGATATATCTTAACTTCAAAGTAGTGTGGGCAAAGAAAATAAGCTGAGCGTTTTGAGTTCTTGCTGTATCACTGGAGGACAGCCTTTTAGAGCAGGCAGCCTTAGAAATTTAATCAGACTGCTCCATCTGCAAGCAGCAAATGCTGTGGTAGTAAGTTCCTTGTTGATACAGGAGTTTTCAAGTTTCAAAAAACATTACTTTACCAGTTCATCTCATTTAATGGTTAAATGAGTATATAAATACTGATTTAAGATTTGAAGTAATACTTAAATTTGATAACACTGTACTGGAGGATATTAACAAAGGAAAAGAGAGAACTGTGAAGATGCTTATTCAAAATTAATCTTTTTTTACTCTAATAGCTTGCACTGAGAAATGGCGCTTTCTAGAATTAATGCCCTTATAGTTTCTTAATTCTAAACAAGGCTCTTAGACTGTTGGTTTGAAGGCTTTTTCCCCCATATGTGTTTATTCCAAGCATTCAATTTCATCTGTACCCTCTTAGTGATGGAATTCTTGGCCCTCTTATTCTGTCTACCAGGCAAAAATATAATTGCCATGCAGAACATACTTTTAAATGGTGCTTTCTTCGATAAACAAGTTCTTATAAATTGTTTCTAATTAGATGTAAAAATTGTAGTCTTTCAAGATCTGATTTTTTTTTCATACCCATAGTAACCAAAATGGTTACAGGAAATATCACCATAGATTGTGTCTTCAGAAGGAGGAAAATGTGATCAAAACCTACATAAAAGTTAATAGTTTGAGTCTATCCCTGTCTAGCAGCGGATTAATGTATTCATAATGAGTTAATTCATACATTTTCAAGATCTGAACATAGGTAGCAGCTGCTTGTCAGAGAACACAGAAGTGGCCCCAAATGACAACAGTAACAAACCATGCACCTTGCATGGAAGAAGGAGACTTAGGGAAAATCATGGGGACATGCAAAACCAATTAAAACTCATTCTGAATTCTTGAATATATTATCACATATGCAGTTGCTTCAGTTACTTACGATGAAGATGGAATACAGGGAAGAAACATGAACTGTCAACAGATGAGAAGAAAAAAAAGTGGAGAAAAAGAACGAACATTTTGATTCAAAACTATATATGCTGAAAATGTGGCCTCAAAAGCACTTTTACTTCATACAGGTGTTTGCATTATGACCAGGGGTCTGGTATCACATAATCATTAGGAGCTGATGAACCAGATCATCAGATGACTGGTATTGCCATTTGTTGTTCTTGCTGAACTCATAGCCCATTAACTTTAAAATGGGAAAAAATCCTGTTGGAATTTATTTTCTTGAATAAACTGAAATCTAATCTAAAGGCAGATACTTGTGCTTAAATTGGAAAATGCTCATAAGAACTGAGTTTTAAAACCACGGTGGGTTGAAAACTGTTACACTGAAGGTGTCTGTCCTTGTTCCCCCTTTGTTTCCATCTTCTAGTAAGTTGCTTGCTACTAATATAACTTCTGCTGAAGTTGTTTGATTCTTCTAGCTCGTATCTGTACAGCAGTTGTGATGCTGAAGTTCATGTTAGTTGAAAGTAGCACTTGCCCTGCTTCCTCTTGGTTTGCATTAACTATACTGTAGACCGTGCAATTTATGTTCATATAGATAGGAAAGCTTCAGAGTGGAAGCATTTTATTTCCAACTTGTATAAACAAAGTTTCCATAGTTTTTAGAAAATTAAATAATTTAGGGAACACTAATGGAGTTGTCTTCCTAGTGGCAGTCTTGAATTAGGTCAAGCATCCTGTTAGCAGCCACAGCCTGCGCGTTTTGTTTCTGAAAGAGATTGTTTTTTCCTTCCTGCCTTTTCTTTTAGATTAATACAGAGGGGACTTTCACATGATTAAGCTTTTTTATCAGCGGTTGACATTTCTCAGTTTTGACATTAGACATGTCAAAATATTCACTAAAGGGTGTGTATAATTTTGTTCCCAAATATGCCACAGAAAGGACATCCTTTACAGTCAAATATTGGCTTAAATGTAATTATCTACTGGGAGCTTTACTCGGGTAAGCTTTACTTTGGTGTTTTCTAGTTATTGTATAGGATTCTCCATAGTAAACAACATGTGATCTTAATTCCAATCCTAAATTTTCACTTCAGGAGCACTTTTTTTTTCCAGTTTGGATCTGTTTCTGATAGTTTTTTGCTCTTCTGTTGCACAGAATGCTTCCTAGGGTGTAGTGGGAGATAGCAGTTATCTGGGATATGTTCTTACTAATCTGACATTTATTCCTTTTTCTGATGTCAGCCATTTATTTTTTTTATTAATGTAGATGGAGGGAAGCTCCTGTTAGGCTTCATATTTGTCCTGCAGCTAGCATTTAGAAATTGGAATGCAGAAGTCATTTGCCAGACAATTATGCAACCATTATAAACATTACTTATAATTTTTAGCCACTTAGAAAATGCAAGTAACTACTCTTAAGTAAATTACATTTGAGTTAGCAATCCTTTAAAATATAAATAAGTATAGGAACAGTAAGTATAAGAACTAAATTTTAATTTCAGTTAGATTTAATAATCTCTGATCTACTTTTTCTGAAGGTACATGATACCAATCACTATGATTCATCATAATTTAAACATCTATAAATACAGCATGTGCCTAATGTGAAGGAGAAGAAAGGAAGTCAGAGCACAACGGGTATAGCTGTATGAGTGTGTCTGTAAATACAGCTGCTTCAGCTGTTGGAGTAGCGCACTGTTTAGGAGATGGCTTAAACTGAAGACCATATATGATGTTGAATTTCCAAGTGGAAGGGCGATTTTTTAATACTGTGAAGCTGTTACCGTAGTCCCAAGGCGGTAATTATACTGCTTATGCTTATAGTATATAATTAGATTCAGGAATTTGCCATTTTGTGTCTGTCCCAAGGACCGCAAAGGTGCCCATGCAGTAAGAATTGGAGGTCACAATAAAGGAAGATCAGGTGGACAAAATACGGATTTTACTCAGTCGAAGGACCTTTATGTAGCCTGTTTTAGAAAGCCTGTGTTGCAGGCTTGTTGCATACAAGGCAAATGAGACTTAGTATCTGAGCAGCTATAGCAAGCATGGCCTTGCCATACTCATGTTCAATATACTAGAACATGCAAGTCTCTGATTATCAAGCTTAATAATATGTATTGTCACAGTGCCAAATCCAGATGTGAATTAATAGTTGTTCTGAATCTAATTAGAGAAGCCTTTTTAGGTAAGAAAATTATATGGTAGCCATATAATTTTTCTGTTGCAGATTGTGAACCTTTGTGTCTCAAGTCCTGTATATATTGAATCAGGATATAGTACAATGTAGTCTCAAGCTTAATGGTTATCGCTTCCCTGTTGAAAACAGTGTTGTGTAATGTAATCTTGCTGTAGCAAAGCAATTAAGCAACTTAGGGTTTAATTTTAGATCAGATAAATCAGTTCATTATTACATCCCAATAAATGTTTTTACAGTCTGACCAATATTAAACATTCTAAGAAAATTAATTATCTCTTTTTTTTCCTGAGGAGTGAATGTCAATGCAAAATCCTAGGTGTTCTTTCGTAAATATATCTTAACTAGATGCACTCAGTTATGTTCCTTCTCAGATGTGTTGTCCCATATTTAGTTAAGCAGGACACATGAGCAAAGGAGGGAAAACTGGAAGGTGATTTAAGCTGCCACTGTAAAGAAACTATAAAGCCAGTTTAACTGGCTGTGGGCTCTGCCTGGTCTGCGTTGCTGCAAATGTCACTGAACAACCATAATCTTGCTGGCCTTATGTTTAGGTGTCATGTGGTTGCAGTCTTTGTGCTTTTTCTTCTGGGTTCTTGTTAAAATTGCAGTGAAAAGCCCTGAAAGGTTCAGAAAACTCAATTGCAGTAAAGCTGGAATTGTAAGTTTCTGTCTGTAGAACCAAGATATGCAAGATTTCTGTTCACTTCTGTTGTAGCATTTGATCTTGAAGTTAAAACTGGTTTTTTTCTGTTTAATGTTACTACAAAGTTACATTGGTGCCAACCCCAACTGGCAGAGTTCTGTGGAAGTTTATGGTGTTGGGTAATGAGTATGAGAATAGCTGCAATCAAAATCCTTTTTTCTTCCCTTTTTTTTTAAAATAAGAATGGTGACCTGTTCTTAGCTTAAAGATTTCTGCTGCTGAAAAAATTTTTAAGAGGCATTGCCTTTTTGAGAAAGAAAGAATTATTATTCATGTGTGCGCTTGAGAAACATCAGATCTTTGTGTCAAGAAAGGAATTACATGTGTTCAAGAGTTGTACTGCAGGAGCTTAAGCACTTGCTTCTACAAATAAAAGCAATATGCAATCTAATGGAAAGCCAGACAGAGTAATTGTTTAGGCCAAATAACTTCAAATAAAGATAACTAGGGGAAAGAATTATGATAGTTGTGAGGAGGTATGAGCTGACAGAAAGATTAGAATGGGGGTAGTCTTTTTGGTTGTTGAGATGACTGAAACAACCTGAGGAGGATCCAACAAAATCTGTATGTAGTGTGTCATGGAAAGTTTGATGTTTGGAGGAAGATAGCGAGAAAGAGGAAAATACTTAAAAGAACTGAAATGTTAAGAGCATCCAGACAAGATGCTAAAACTCAAATCCAACCTAGTATCTTCTGTATGTTAAACTTATCTTCCATTTAGGGCATGCCATTTTTTATGCTTATCCACAAAGTTCAGTTTTGTTTTGAGACTTAAGTTTGCCAAGTCTTATTAGGGAGTGCTTACTGTGCTCATAATTTGAAACAAACAGGTGTCTATAGTTAATTAACAAGGTACAATGATTTTAATTGATATTCACCTGTAAAACATGATGGCTTTTTGACAGGCATGCTAGTCATACACTGGAACCTGTATTTTAGCAGCATACCATTAATGTTCTTCTACTAAAAGGCAAATCTTCAAATGCTTTTTCACTGGAAACAGGTGCTACAGCCTTAGTGCTCAAGAGTTGGCCTTTAGAATTGTAGTCTTGACAGTCACTTCAAGGCTTTGCTGCAAGAAGTGGTCCCCTCCTCCTCTGTCCCCCACCCCGCATATCATGTTCTGTTGTGTTTGCAAAAGTGTTTCTGGAGCTGTGCAGAGAATCAGATTGGGGAACTCATCCGGATCAATGAAAATATAGAATTATAGAATAACCAGGTTGGAAGAGACCCACTGGATCACTGAGTCCAACCATTCCTATCAAACGCTAAACCATGCCCCTCAGCACCTCGTCTACCCGTGCCTTAAACACCTCCAGGGAAGGTGAATCAACCACCTCCCTGGGCAGCCTCTGCCAGTGCCCAATGACCCTTTCTGTGAAATTTTTTTTCCNGAGTACAGAGGGAGAATAACCTCCCTGGACCTGCTGGTCACACCGTTTCTGATACAAGCCAAGATGCCATTGGCCTTCTTGGCCACCTGGGCACACTGCTGGCTCATGTTCAGTCACTGTCAACCAACACCCCCAGGTCCCTCTCCTCCAGGCAGCTTTCTAGCCAGACTTCTAGTCTGTAGCTCTGCACAGGGTTGTTGTGCCCCAAGTGCAGGACCTGGCACTTGGTCGTGTTAAACCTCATGCCATTGGACTCTCCCCAGCGGTCTATGTATGTATGTAGTCGGTTGGATCAGGGAACAGATCAAGATTAAAACTACCCAGACAATAATGTAACTGTATGAATGTTTTGCCAACAGAGAGCTAAGGTGAAACAGGATGGAAGTAGGAATCAATGGCTGGACACAGCAGTTGACAAGGCTGAAATTCTTTCATGGGGTAACTGGTTAGGTTCTGATTGATTGTAGGTGCTTGCAGTGGACATCAGATGATTTGATATACAACTTTTTCTTGTTTCTGTTTGCTGGCTGGTGCTTAGATCTTCTTTGTATAGTGTCAGACAGTTCAAGTGGTCTTTTTCTAGAAATTTAATCTTCAAGTTACATTAATGAAGCTATGGTTAGGAAGATCCCACTATCACTTTTGGGATTCACTTATCAATCAGCTGCTGAAGGAGGAGAGCAGAAGTTTTAACATCTTGAACCTCTGCAACCAGTTTGATAGGGATCACGAAATTTACGCCACAGTGAGGTAGCTCTGGCTTGGGGAGAGAACCTCATGTAATGAGGTATCTCTGGTAGTTCAAAAAAACCCACCAAAACAAAACATCTTTTCATCATAGAATCATTTGGTTAGAAAAGAACTTTGAGATTGAATCCAACTGTAAAAAAGAAAGATGTCAGAATCATCTGTCTCTACATTGTCAGTTCTTGCCTCTGTGTGTGTGTGTACACATACTTGAACCTAGGCTTGACTGAATTTATGAAATTATTGGAGGACTTCATGGCAGTTCACAAAACCTTTGTGTTATAAGATACCTGTGATGGTTTAGCCCTCGTCCAGCCAATTTTGGCAGCTGAAACTGAGCAGTTGTACTCCTAATTCCCTTTCCCCTCATACTCCAAGGGAAAGGGAAATGAGAAGAAAAGACTTGCGGGTTGGAAACTAAAACTACAGCTTTGATTTAAGTAGTACTACTATTACTATTTATAATAAAGAAAATAATAAAATACATACAAATATATGAAATTGCACCTCTCCCCTTGATGACTTTGTCACCACAAATGTTGTATAGCAGGAACAGGGCAGGTGTGTGTCAGGAAGGAGGCTGGACATAGGAACTAGATTTCAGGAAACCGCAGATCTGGGATCAGGGAAAAAAAGATAGACAAGGTCCTCACTGGATATTCGCTGAGGAAGAGAGTAAGACTCGATCTCTCAAGTTTATGCCAAGTATGCTGTGTATGGCATGGAATATTCCTGGTCAGTTTGGGGTCACCTGTCCTGTCTGCCTTTCCCTGTGGATGCAGCCCTTCTTTGTCTTTGACTTACAGCACTCCACTGCCTCAAGGATGGCCTTGGTTACTGTAGGCGTAAGTATAAGCACTGGCCTTTCACATACCAAGGCACCATGTTATCACTTCTAGAGCTAAACACTATCTGAAAAACATGCAGTTAACTTTTAGAAAATGGTGTTATTTAGATGAGACTGAGTTGAAGTTAGAAAACTCATTCTACTATAACTTAAGCCACAACACTATGCTAATAAAATAACAAGCTCCCCTTGAGCTCTGCCAGCCCTCCTGTTCCTCCATTCTCTTCTGTGTTGGCTAAATGTAGAAGTCTTGTAGTTTGAAAACAGATACAGGGCCTCAACCTTAGGGACATACTCTGACATGAAAATACAGTTGTTTGCTGGGCTAAGAGTACACTGAAGAACAACAGGGACAGGGTTTGGCTGCAAGAGAAACTGGACAGATGTCTCTTCCAGCCAACTACTGTTCATTATTTGCAACTTCAGGTTTACTGGTGTGCCAGGATGAAAATGTAACATTTCTTTAAATTTGACTTCATCAGTGTTATAGCTTGTCACCATAGATCAGACTGGAAGAGAAGCAGTGACGCCCTCCAGCTGCTCTTGTGCTCTTCTCCCCAAGTTTTGATTACTGCTATGACCTTTGTGTTTCATGACTACTTTGTACAAATGTTGTAGCCAAGATACTGTCCAAGAGCTGCAAAAAAATCCTGTGTTACAGGGGATGGGCGAGAAATCTTGATGGGAAAAGAACATCAGTTTCATTTTACTTAGGTGTATGTGAGCTGGAAAGCAGCAACTGTCTGCAAGGGAAGCAGATAAATTAACTGTATGCTTAGATTTGTTATGTACTGTCTCAGGGAATTCAGTTTGGCCTGCCGGTAGGTATCTTACATGGAGGTTTGGCATCTAATTTAAAGGAATTAAGTATTTGCATCAAGCATTTAATATTTGATAACATTATACTGTTTAGTGAATTGCTTTTGTTCCATGAGTTGGTATTGACTGTTAAGCATATTTTATGAAAACTCTAAATTGCTTTCATGTTTAAGAATTTTGTATTTGCATCTTCTATTTGTGTTTTTAAACCCTTATTAAAAAGCCTGCATGATGTCAGAGCATCTTAATTTTTTTTTTAATAACTGACCTGTGATGTTGTTAATGTCTGCTTCCTCCTCTTTAACCTATCTTTGCTGTTGTCTGCAGGTCAAGGTATTGCACAATCAGCTTGTTCTGTTCCACAATGCCATTGCAGCATATTTTGCTGGGAATCAGAAGCAGCTTGAACAGACACTTAAACAGTTCCACATCAAATTGAAAAACCCTGGAGCAGATGCCCCATCTTGGCTTGAAGAACAGTAATGGATCAGAGAAGAGGACCCGATGTTAACCTAAGATCTTTAAATCTGTTAATTATTAAGGGTTGGTGTTGAAGGACAGTTGTAGCGATTCTTGCACCGACAGCTTTAATTTTTTTTTTTCCTTTTATAATACTGTAAAACTGAATTTGATGGGAAAGTGGGTGATTTTAGAGTAACCAAACATAATTTCTGTCACTCCTTTTGTATGTGAAGGCTGGTTATTTCTGTAACTGAGATGGGGGAGGAAGAGAGGGTGGGAGGGAGGGAAGGGAAAGAAAATAAAATTGTTATAGATTTGCACAGACAAATGATATTT